>JANTPZ010148992.1:0-24944 GCA_025593235.1 Vachellia pachyceras | reverse complement strand
GACGAACTTCAGAAATCTCAACAACAAATAGTGGAATCTGATTCAGACTCCGGTTATGAGGTAGTTTCACTGTTTTTGTTATTTTCTGTGGGATAGGTTGAAAGATTTTGTGTTTCTACGCTTTCGAATTTCTCAAGTGTGCAAAACAGTTCATAGGGGTGCTCACTTCTTGTATAAAATCAGGTCAAAGTTCATCTTCACCTTTTTTGCTGCCTTACAGTTTCGTACCTTGTTATGCGAGCGACCCCCTCTCTCTTAGCATTATAGTAATGCGGTCGCGGTTTCTGACATGCATGACATTTCTTCGCTTTAGCTGTCGTTTCTGGTTATGGGCGCATTATGCAACTTGACGCTGTAAATTTTTTTTGTTTTTAAGTAGTTATGTACGGTTGTAAAGAGATTAGTTTGAATTCCAACCTTTGATTTTAGGATTCTTCTCAAGATCATGGGTCAGAGGATTCATATACATCATCGGAATTTGAAGATGGAGAAAGTAGTTCATCTGGAGATGAGGTGCTTTTCAATTGTATTTGGCATACTTTGTGGTCTTACAGCGTAACGAAGAACGCTTACATTTTATTTTTTTGGGAAAAAATGTTCTAGGATCATTTCGGGGATGATAACTCTGAGGATTCAGAAACTGTAGAAAGTGGACCCTCTGAAGATGAGGTACATGATCATTGTTTGGTAGCCATGCCAATGCTGTGCAAGTGTGCAAACTATAATTAATTTGACGTTTTAAAGATTGTTATCTGGAACTGTACTACCTTTTGCTTGGCTGTAACCGATGTGTGTAAGAATTACCATGGCAGGGCTTTACAAACACAGGCGGTAGTCATGCGTTAGGTGATGCTAATGATCAAGAGGATGGAAGTGGGGACTCTGAAATTCATCAGGGAGTGGAGAGTGATTCTTCTGAAGATGAGGTCATCATCGTATTTATCTAAATAGTTGACTGAATTTTGTCCAAGTTATCCTCCTCTAACCAAGCTTGAGTTTGTATATACTTTATTCTGCCTTTGATAGGTGGCTCCCCGAAATACGATTGGTGATGTCCCTTTGAAATGGTATGAAGATGAACCTCATGTTGGATATGATGTCAAGGGAAAGAGGATATTGAAGAGGGAAAAACAAGACAAATTAGATTCCTTTCTTGCAAGTGCCGATGACCCAAGCAGTTGGTTAGTTTGATATTTCTAATTATATTTTATTTGATTCAGTTGCATTTAGATGATTTTCTCTTGGCAATAATCTATTAAGATATTCTTGTCATCCTGTATTGTTTCTCTGGTAATGTATACTTATTTTTTTTCATTTTGTAATATATATACATATATATATGTGTGTGTGTGTGTGTGTGTGAAAAACTAAGCTTTTTAGTTTTATTGATATTATCTTCTCTCTGGAAAAGTATGTTAAATTTATATCTTCTTGAAAATTGAAGGCGTAAGTTCTATGATGAGGTCAATGATGAAGTAGTGGAGCTGACTAAAGAAGAGGCCAAAGTTATCTCTAAATTGATCAAGGGTCGTGCACCTCATTCTGACTTTGATCCATATCCGGTCTGTAGTTACCATCCATGTTTTGTTTGTCTTCTCTTTTCAAGGTTTTTAATCTTGTATAATTCTATTTTTAGCAATTAGTACATGACACTTTTGTTCTTTAGTTTGATGCATCAATGAATATTTTCAGGATTATGTTGACTGGTTCAAATGGGATGATGCCATTCATCCATTGTCTAATGCACCTGAACCAAAAAGAAGATTTATACCTTCAAAATGGGAAGCTAGAAAGGTAAGCATGCCTTCATTTCCTTTTTTCAGGTGTAAAATGATCCAACTAATCACTAGTGTGGAGATGAATTAAGGCGAGATCAATTGGTGATTTCCTTTGTTATGCACGCACTTATACCATTGTACAGGTTGTGAGGTATGTTAGGGCAATTCGTAAGGGATTAATAACTTTCGACAAGCCAAAGGAAGAAGATGGTCCCTATCTCTTGTGGGGGGATGATTCTGGTTCAACAGAAAAATCAAACCATTTAGCTTACATTCCTGCACCAAAGCCTAAAGTTCCTGGTACTGATGTCAATCTGGAGTTCAAAATTGAACTTTTTTTTAAATTTTGCCCTGGAAAAGAAATTTAAATGATTTGATCTTGAGGTTTTCTTCATAGGAAGTATAACTTGATTATGCTTCTCAGGCCATGAGGAATCTTACAATCCTCCATTAGAGTACATTCCAAGCCAAGAAGAAATCAATTCTTATCAACTGATGGATGAGGAAGACCGCCCTAAGTTCATTCCTAAAAGGTACTGTGAATTTGGAATGCACATATTTCTTCTCGTGTTGTTTTTTTTTTGGTAAGTTTGCTAATAAACATTAACTTTCCCAGGTTTACATCTCTGAGAAGCATCCCTGCATATGAGAATTATGTGCAGGAACGTTTTGATCGTTGTTTGGACCTTTTCTTGTGCCCTCGAGTTCGTAAGAAACGTGTGAGTAAATTACTAGACTGAAAAATAATCAATTTACTGTTTTTTGTTTAAATGTATAATTTTTAAAATCAATATTTTAATAGTTTATGCTCTATCTTTTTGTTTGTTCCAGCTTCATGTTGATCCTGAATCTTTGAAGCCAAAGCTTCCAAGTCGAAAGGATCTTAAGCCTTACCCAGTGGCATGCTATATTGAGTACAGAGGTCATGAAGATGCCGTTACATCAATTTCAGTTGAAGCTTCGGGGCAATGGATGGCATCAGGTATGGATGATGATAGTATGTTTTAGTTTCAGTGAGGTAGAGATGGATGTGGGTCTCCTTATATTCTGTTTTCTTTAAAGGTTCAAGTGATGGAACTGTCCGTCTCTGGGATGTTCCAAGTGGCAGATGTCTTAGACGGTGGGAGATTGGTGAAGCCATTACTTGTGTTGCTTGGAATCCTTTGCCTGATATGCGCATTCTTGCTGTCTCTACGTGAGTCTGGTTTGAGTGTTTGTTAAGTGTTTTTTTATTTTCTCATGATTACAATGAGGATTTCCTCCTGAATTGGCATTAGGATTTGGCATTTTGTATGAATCAATGGAAAATTTTCTGCAGGGGACAAGATTTACTTATGTTTAATGCTGGTCTGGGGGATGAAGAAGAGCAGAAAAAGATTCGTGAGATTCTCCGTGTTGAGTCATCTGCACCAGATAACTCAGGTTAGTATCTGCTATAATTGTTTTTTTCTACATATATCAAAAACTTGTCTGAAAGAAGGTTCCAGGAGGTCCCAACTCTTGCTTCATAAGAATTTTAAGATAAAACTTATCAATTAACGTGAACAAAGATGTGGTAAAGACAAGGGGGAAAATAGGCAGAACGGGTAAGCTCTTTACTGAAAGATTGTCACTTAGACTAGTCTAAACATTTAAGGTGGTTTTGCATTACAAAATGTGCTTCTGCTCTTTTCTTAAAGGTAGTTCAAGTCAAGCCAATAAATTATTTTTTTGCTTCAACGTAATGACAGAGCCCAAAAACTTGTAACTCACCTGCATGTTACCCCCAATCGTTTTTCTGTTCCATGAGTTCAAAGTCTTCAGACTGGCTTATGCATTGCCCAACTTAACTTTTGATTGAAGCAAAACAGATTTAGTTTGAAACTGAAAAGAGATTGATCAATAAATGATGCTATAGACTCAAGATATTAAGAGCTCGTTTGGAAGTCTGTTTGAGAATAATTTTTACGGAGTTCGAGGCAAAACCTAGGTTTTGGAGAATATATTTTGGGAGAATAACTTCTATGGATTTCGAGGCAAAACCTATGTTTTGAAAGGTGATTGTGTTTGGGAATTTCTTGGCTTTTACGGAGTTTGAGGCAAAAAGTAAGTAGGAAAGAGGAAAGAGAAAGAAAGAAAAAAGAGAAAAGAGAAAATTTATCATGAGAGATAGTGTGATTTGACAAGAAAAAACTTTTTTCAAAACCTAGATTTGAAATCTAGGTTTTGTAACAAAACTTATATTTTGAAAAAATGTTAGTACTTGGACAAAATCTATAGATTTTGGGTCAAAACCTAGGTTTGGGACCGTGATCCCAAGCGAGCCTTAAGTAGACATGCTTTCTAATGGTCCAAGTCTATTATTCTTTGTTTCTTCCTAACTTTTGTGTTTACAGATGGAAAGACCCCTAGCGTGAGCTGGCTTCAAGATGATAAACATGAAGGTTTGAAGCTAAAGCATTTTAAGGTATTTTCATGCTGGTCTCCAGAATGCTTACATTTTAATTTGCTTGTTGGATTGAAGTTGTGGAATCTTATTTGACACCAATTTATGTGTTTATGTAGACTGTTACTGCGGTGGAATGGCACCGAAAAGGTGATTACTTTTCAACAGTGATGCCAGCTGATATCCTTTTTATGGGCTGCATAAGAATTAGGGGTTTTCTTACATTCCATGTGTAAATTAATAGTTATAATTTTATAATTTATTATTTTATGATTACTTTTTTAGCATTTGACATGCCTAACATTAGGTGTCTCCAACAAATTTGTTACTATGATTTAACTTGGCCGTGTAATGTTGAACACGTTATTAGGTGTGGAAGGCTTTGACACTTGTAATGCACATAAAGAAATATCATTTTGGCTTGATATGTCATTTTTCATGCCATGACACCAATTCAAGTGTCTGCATACTTGAACCTTTGATCATATTGAAAATAAACTGTGCTTATTGTATCTTGTGCCCTCATTTCTGCTTATACTCTCCTCCTAAGATCATTAGTAGCATAAAAGTTTTAAAATACAAACATTGAATCAGGAATCAGCTCATTATTTTTCTTAACATGTTCTTTACGTGAATCAAGAGCGGTTCTGATTCACCAGTTATCGAAGAAGCTTACTCAAAAGCTTCCATTCAAGTTGCATGGACTTGCTGTTAGGTCAACCTTCCACCCAACCCGTTCCTTCTTCTTTGTTTGTACTAAAAAGACTGTTCGTGTCTATGATCTGTTAAAGACCAAGCTCATAAAAAAGCTTGATACAGGACTCTGTGAAGCTTCCTCCATTGCCATTCATCCAGGAGGTATGATTACTTTAGTTTTATTGTGATGATTATATTTTTTTTGGTAACATTATGATGATTATATCTTGTTAAATACTTTACTGCAGTCATATTGTGAGGGTTAATCTTTTTTTTTTTTTTTGCATGCATTCCTTACAGGTGATAATCTGATTGTGGGAAGTAAAGAAGGGAAGATGTGTTGGTTTGATATGGATCTTTCATCTAAACCTTACAGAGTTCTGAAGTAAGTTTTGGCCCCTATAATCTTGTGTGTGTCTGGGTGTAACAATTCAACAATTAGGTGCAAACACTTCAAATACAAAGATGATGTGGATGATCTTAAATACTCTTGCAACTTCACAGGTGTCACCCAAAAGATGTCAACAATGTGGTCTTCCATCGGTCATATCCATTGTTTGCTTCGTGTTCAGATGACAGCACAGCATACGTTTTCCATGGGATGGTTTATTCCGATCTCAATCAAGACCCTCTTATTGTTCCTTTAGAAATTCTCCGTGGCCATGCAAGTTCAAATGGAAGAGGTGAGAACTTGTACTATATAAATTTGGTATGCTCTTGAGGCATAAGGTGGGAATTGAGATGTTAAAAGATGGAAGAATGACTATTATATCTGTTATTATATAATAGCATTGGCTATTATTCCCTCCTAACTAATTTACAAAGTTTAAAATGGAAAGCAGTTAAATTAGTTGTTTGTTTGAAAAAATATGTTGATTTCCCTAAGATACCTTTTTTTTTTTCATAATTTGCATTGGAAAAATTATATCTTAATGGAAACCCCCATAATAAGTTAATATGTAGGATGTACAATCAATAGGGATGGCTTTTTTTTTTTTTGGGGGGTATATTTGGGAGACAAAGTAGGTTGAGTTCTACATTTATGACCTGTGGGGGGTATTATTTTTTCAAGTTTGAAAATTGGGGGCATGATGTCATTTCACATTGAACCTACCTGCCCAACCTTTTCTTTTTTTCTCTATATTTGAAATTGACTTGGCTTCACTGTATTGCAGGGATACTGGACTGTAAATTCCACCCAAACCTGCCTTGGTTATTCACTGCTGGTGCTGATAAAGTTATTAAACTCTACTGTCATTGAAGATAATACGGAAATTCAAGTATATGTAAAAGGCTTTTTATTATTAAATTTTTTTATCACCACATGATTTCAATTTCTGCAATATTCGCCACTCTGCAGAAATTGAAGATAATTGTCATTCACCCCGTTTCTGGCTCAAGTTTGCTGCAATATTTGTGGGAAATGCCTTACTTTACTGCTGTGAATCAATTTTGTATTATTTCATTTGTAAACCAGCCATGCAATGCAATAGACACGTATTCTTTAGACAGGCATTTTATAAAGTTAATTCAATGGTTATTTTGGTTAGTCGTAAAATCTTCTTTCAGCGAGAGCTGATTTTGTCTCTAATTCGTGTGGACTTGAGTATGTTTGTTACTATAGCTTTATATTAACTTTGGTCATCTCATTTTACATTAGTTTTAATTTAATCCCTTGAATATATAAAATGTATTTTAGTCATTTAACCTTCATTCTAAAAAATGTTAACCCAATATATATTGAATGAACTGTTTCAGTATATTTAAACTGCCATGATTTTACAATTAAATAACGAGAAAATGTGTTTAAATTTTAAATTTTTAATATAATCTTTTTTATCTAGATTAAAGTATATATTTAATCCCTTAATTTTGTATTAAGTTTTAATTTAATTCCTTTAATTTATGAAGTTTATTTTTAATTTTGTTATTCAACCGAAAATGTTAACTCAGTAGAAACAATATTTTCTCCCACTTTAAGCTTCAACAACTTAAAATTTACAAAATTACTAGTGGAAATTTGAATGTAAGTTATCAAGGTTGAACATTAGTTAATAAAAAAAACACTTTTAAGGTATTTGGCGCACTTTAACCCTTGATTATATGGTCTTTTATTTGATTTTAAAATGGTCAAAAATTAAAATGTGACGCAGCTTATTTAAATTTATCACTAAGAAGATATAAGAGACTCAAAGTAGTTTATATGATTATAATAATAGAATTTTAATTTATCACTGAGAAGATATAGAAACTCAGTCTTTTCTTTTTTTTCTTTTTCCTTTTTTTTTTTGCTTCATTTATATAACTTTCATAGCTTAGGTGATAATTTTCTTGGAGATAAAGTTGGCACTTTATTTAAGAAACAACTAAGTCGTTTGAACAGAGAGAGTTTTTAACGGTATTTCTTTACAGGTTATCGCTTTTAAATTCATAAATGTAACTCCCCCTATATTTGGCCAAAGATTTGCTTTAGACTATTACTTATTTGACCATATTGTTGACAATGCCAAGCCATGAACAAGGTAACTTCCAAAGTGGAGTTATATGCAACACAATGAAGTTTACTCTTTAGCTATTCCTTAAGGCTTGTTTTAGATTTCAAAACCTAGATTACAAAACCTCAATTTGAAACCTAAGTTTTCTCTTTCCTACTTTTTCTTTCTTTCTCTTTCCTACTTCTACTTTCCTCTTTCCTACCCACTTTTTTACCTCGGAATCCGTAAAAGCGATAACTTCCCAAACATAAGAACTTGTTTGGGAACCAGGTTTCAAAATCTAGGTTACAAAACCTCAGTTTGAAACCTAGATTTTCTCTTTCCTACTTTTTCCTCTTTTCTCTTTCCTACTTTTTCTTTCTTTCTCTTTCTTACTTTCCTCTTTCCTACCTACTTTTTTGTTTCGAAATCCGTAAAAGCTATAACTTCCCAAACATAAATCACTTTTCAAAACCTAGATTTTATCTCGGAATCTGTGAAACCTAGGTTTCAAACCTGATCCCCAAACAAGCCCTAAATCACTTTTCAAAACCTAGTTTTTACCTCGGAATCTGTGAAACCTAGATTTTAAAACTGATTCCCAAACAAGCCCTAAGAAAACACAAGATATTTTAGCTCCAATAACGAACCCTTTATTCCATATCAAGTAAAAGCATCTGAGTATTGAATTTATCGAAGTAGCATTTCATCCTGCGGCTACTTACATACTATACAAATATAAAAGTTTGGGACACTTCGTTTGTGCGTCTTGGTGGAAAAGAATTACAATAGTACAAGTGATTCTCATGTAAATTTCCATCCTAAGCTCAAGACAAGAGCTGAACCGCCGCTATGGCGGGTATTTTTTCTCGCAATTTTTGTGTAAGAGCAACACGCACAGTCATGACACCAGCAGCTGGACCTGTGATCCGGACCTTCACTATTGGCTCTTCAATGGCTACCAGCTCAAGAGACCCTTGAGCAGCTCCGACCAGGAACGGCCTTATTTCCTCCAACACCTGAAGCAGTTGTTAATAATTGAACTGATGCGAACATTGAGTAACAAGCATTGCCCAATAGATAGAGAGATTGAAGAATAACTAAATTAATAACCAAGATAGAAAAGTTCCCCCGTTCTCCATCAACAAATTACGGTTTGCTTTTTGAATAATAGTAATTAAAATAGTCTTAAGTCATTGATGTTAAAATATTGAAAAAAAAAACATTGAACGCATGAGATAAAAGACCAAATGAAGAAAACCTTATTCTCATATATCTTGCCAACGCTAACAGATTACAAACATGTCACGTGCACTCCGTCTACTATCAATTAATGTAACCATTAGAAAGGACAATAAGCTTCTACTGATCTTGGACCAATCTCATTTCCCATATTCCCAAGACATAAAATGAAATGAAGATGGCAGGAATAGAATATCTTTAATTGCTATGCCACTCTGATTATTTCTTCAATTAAGTCAACTAATGCTGAATATGCTTCCATTCCAGATCAAATAGCATATGATGTCTTCCTCTTGAAGCCTATTCTGTATGTCTCTGTTACAGTTCAGGGAAGAAGACGACCTAAACTTCGAAAATTCTATAATAATCAGCCAACCGGGATTCCTATTAATGCTAGAGTGAACAAAAACATAACATTTAAAGCATGCCATAACTAACCTTCTCAATATTTTCTTCATTTAGCTCAAGGCCAGTTTCTTCATCAGCTACTTGTTCTACTGCCACTATTTCAGGGATCTTTTCCATTAAACGACGCTCAATACCCAGTTTCATTGTCGTAACAGAAGCTGGACAGGAACCACATGCTCCTTGTAGCTTCAACCTTACAATATTGCCATCAATTTCATGCAAAGCCACATTCCCCCCATCAGATATTAGATATGGACGAATTTCATCCAGCACAGTTTCTACATTATCGGCAGTTAGTGGCACTTCCACAGCTGGATCTGGAGTAGCAACAGCCTTCACAACTGTACAAGGAACATGAAAATAAACCTTGAGGAGCTTGGCATTAATTAAACTAAAACAGAGAGGGAGAGTAAGAAAGAGTGGAAATATCAAAATAGGAAAACATTACCCGGTTAGTGGTTACATGAAGTTTTTAAAATAAATTCAATTCTTAATTTCAATCAAGGGCAATGAAATCAATCTTCCAGGTATTACACTACTTGTCAATTTGGTAAATCAAACAGAGACAGCTCACCGATTAAATTTGACAGACCTAAAGGATGGAGAGCAAAAGGATTGAGGATACAAAGGTTTGGCATCTCTAGTTCCTTAATCAATATTTATGATTTACTTTCATTGAGGTTCAGCATGATTAGTGAGAAACCAGGGGGTGATGAATACCGCCAATCAACTTTACAATCTAGAAGTAAAGAAGGGGTTTTATATAATCATCAAAAAGAATAAAACAAAACAAAGAGAAGCAACTAATTTCTTACAGAAAGGGACTCGGAATTGAACATGATGCGGTTCAACCCATCAGTCTAACAAGTGAAATGAGTATATTCGTTTCGGGTCATGATTCTTCAACTCAAACCTCACAAGTTTCACCAGCCTCCCAATTTACAGACAAATATAGGTTCATGCAAAAATTCAATAACAACAAACAATACGGCTCGAGACTAAGTGAAGAAAATAATAATAAAAACAACAAAATCAAAGTACTCACCGAGCCGTCGTTTCCCGTGTGGCAGACGAATTCGACCAGAGCGATACAAACTCTGCCGCACCCAAAAACCTCTGTTCTTTAAATAGACATGGTTGCCGAAAATGCTTGTACCCTGCGATTTATTATTGGAAAGGACAAAACCCGATTAGAGACAAGCCGCTTGACAATAAAAATTATACATACAACAAAAGCAAGTGGAAAAAACCTTTGAGGAACGAGAACTAGAGGGTGATTCTAGGGCTTGATGGGTCCTGCAGTATGGGGGTGTATTCAGAAGAACTACTGCTTGCATCGCTGTTCTGTTTCGAATCAAGTGATGTAAAATGAAATTCTGATGAAAAATTCGTCTGCGAATGATCGATATTCTCTTTCCTTCGTCTTCGGTTTCTCACTCAGCAGCCAAACCTGACCCGACGTCAGAAAGACAGCCTACACAATTCAGCCGCCGTTCCTCTCTGACATTGGGTGTGTTTGGATAAGGTTGAAAAAACGGATACAGATTCCGATGTAGTTTATGTGAGAGGAATTTTATCTCAATAAATATATCTGTTGGTAAATCGGACTTACCAAACAAAGCTATTGTTGTTTGGCACTTCATGGCTATTATATTTTTTATTATTATTTTACTACTCTTTTCTCTGATAATTTGCGGTCGCGAAATTGACGAGTTCATATCCCACGATTGGTCTTGGCCAACAAAATAATTCTATGTTGGAGAAAGTTAATTAAATTTCTTGTCCCAAAAAAAAGTTAATTCAATTTCGAAGCAACTCGATGGGTAATTAATTTGTAGATAATTTTATACTACATTTCATCTTGAGAATCAATTAATTATTTTAAAAAATTAAAGAAGTTAAATAAAATATTTAAAAAATTGTTTAATTATATATGATGTGAAAATAAAGAAATAAAGAAGTAAGAATTAGGCTCTTAAGCTTTATGCCCCATTTGGTACGCGGAACTCATTTTGTTGGAATTGAAAGTGGGACTGGATGTGGAAGTTAAATTAAAAGCATGTTTGGTATACTGGAAGAAGTAAGGTATTATTTTAATTAAATATTTATATTTATAATATAAAAAGACTAATATATCATTTTGAAAAAAAAATTAATCTTAAAAAAATCTAGATCGGAACTGTCGATCGCCGTGTTCACCACCGTCGGCCCATCCAGCACAGTCACCGTCGCCACCATCGGCCTGTCCAGCACAGTCACCGTTGCAACCATTGTCAAACCACCTAGATCCGAAGCCACACTCATTGAGAACAGAGAAGATGAGGATGGAGCCAGAGACATTGACGAAGAATAAGCCATGCTCTCAAATATGAAGCCTTCAACGAAGCCGGATGCATCGACATCTGAGAAGCATCAGCATTTGAAGTTGATCGAGAAGAACGTTGCAGATCGAAAACTAGACACCTGTAGATCGAGGTAGGTCGTTACCGTCACACACTGTCCCACACCCTGTAGGTCGTCGCCGTCACTGGTGTAGCCAACCATGTTGCCAGTCTAAAGTCGACAGCGGTAAACCTGACGGAGAGGGTCGCGACGGTGAGCATGGAAGCGAGAATGGAGGAGGAGGAGACGGTTGCATTAGAATGAGAAAAATGGTATAATTGTCAATAGATTAAAATATGATGGGTATAATAGTTATATGAATTTGGGTTCCATGGAACTGACCTAGTTCCATGGGGTTGGGCCAGAACCCATTTTCACAATTTTGATGGAATTGGGTTCCACATGGAACCAAGACCCATTGTACCAAACAAAGTTGTTTTTCAATTCCAAGGCCAATTCCATTTCTTAGGGTCCAGTTCCATAATAACAAACGTGGCATTAGTGAGTGTTTGAGAATCTGTTTGGAAAACGGTTTTACGAATTCTGAGGTAAGTATGTGAGATGAGTTTTATCTCAACTTACATACAACGTGATTGAGAATCACTTTAAAAAATGCACTTAATCACACAACGAGATCTGATAAGGAAAAAGGGTAAAGGATTAGATCTTCAACATAACTTTGAGAACACGTACATATATGTTAATTTGATTGTGTTCGGATCATCAGGGCATTGTGATAGGAATCAAGTACTTGTCAAGTAGATTCTTGATTCCTATCGCATCGTCTAAGGCAGAGTTCAAGGGATGCATCATCTTTAGAGCTTGTTTGCCTTTTATATCTGAAATCAAGATTTGATTTTAAAACCTAGGTTTTACTTCAAAACTTAAGTTTTATCCAAGTACTCACATTTTTCAGAAAAGTTATTTTGGATACAAAACCTCGGTTTGAAACCTATGTTTTGAAAAAACTATTTTCTTGTCAAATCACACACTCTCTCCTAATAAATTTTCTCTTTCCTACTTTCTCTTTCTTTCTCTTTCCTCTTTCCTACCTACTTTTTGTCTAGAACTCCGTAAAAGTCAATGGTCTTGTTTGGGGAGCCTGTTTGGCCCCAAAAATACATTTTGAATCATTTTCCAAAAGGTGTATATGTTTGGGAGCTCATCCTCAAAAAGTCATTTTCTGCAACATCTCCATTTTGAAGAAGCAGTCACTGAAGCTACGCGCTATCCGCTGTCTGCTACTCTCACCGTCTCACCAAAGTCAAGCTGCTGAGTCATCATCGGCATGAATGCACTCCCGAAGAACAAAGCCCCCCACACACCTCATCATCATCGACGTCGGCGTGAGCTGCTGTCTTCTTCTTCTTTTTCTTCTTCTCTCAAATTTCAGAATCCCGATCAGACGGAAGCCCAAGACAGAGTGAGTAATAAGCGAGCCAGAAGGAGTGGTACCAGTAATGGTAACGGCAATGACGATGGTAATAATGTTGATAATAAGTCGAAGAAGATGAGAGCTATAAGCTTGAGCTCTTCTTCTGCCAGTAATGGCGGATGGAGAAGTTTCATTTACAGAGGAGTTACCAGGTAAAGTAACCAATTAATCAATCTTCAATCTATATGGTAGTGACAATTAATTGCTGATTGGTTTGATTGATGAGAATCGAGATTTTTGGATTTTGCGTATGCACTGAATCGGAGTTTTATTGGGGAAGAAAGTGATGACGATTGCCAATTGATTGCAGTCGCATGTTCATGAACTGAAACCAAACGTTTTGATTTTTCTTCTTTTTTCTATTGTGTTGTTTTATTGAAGTGGATTTTGAACTTGTATTTGCATGTGATAATAAATTTGAGGAATTTGTGTTTTGAGAAGGTGGCTACGAGGAATGAGAAGGGTGGCGGAGGGAGGAGAGAGAGTGGGGTAAGGGAGGTAGGAGAGAGGGGAATAGTGTAAAAAGTCATTTTAGCCAACGGTCTATCCAAACATAACTGCATTTTGGCAACGATCTATCCAAACATAAATTTTATTCATTCTATCAAAAGTCAATTTTAAAATTCATTTCTCCCAACGATCGTTCCCCCAACAGGGCTCCCAAACAAGCACAATAACTTCCCAAACACAATTTTTTGAAACCTAGATTTTGCCTCGGAATTCGTAAAAGCTATTCTCTAAAATCTAGGTTTTGCCTTAGAATCCGTAAAAGCTATTCTCAAAAGAACTTCCAAAACTATTGCCTTAGAGATGCAATAGTTAAAAAATAAATATAAAAGAAACTATTCTCCAAAACTATTGCTTTGATCTTCTTCACTTGAGGTTAAGACCGACTTCATCTTCGCGTTCGCCATCTGTCGCTTTGGTCTTCGTCTTTGCTTTCACCGTAACTGCTTGGAGGAGGAGAACGGTGACATCGTTGATTGGCTAAGCAGATCCAACAAGGAGCTCAAGCTCTACCTTAATTCCAATGATCGGGACTTTTAGTGGAACATAAGCACTGTGCAGACATGGGTGAGCTCTACAATCGCTGATGAGAACACCTACACTGAGCCACCGGCAGATTCAACGGAAGGGCTTTGAATGGAATGATTTCAATTTCGTTCACTTCTCAGGTACTATTAATGCTCTTTCTCCCATCAATCGCCGATGGATTCGACAGAAGTGGATATACAATCGCCGATAAGAACCATGATGCTTCGTGTTACTCACTGCTTAAGTACTCTTAATGCTCTTTCTCTCATCAATCAGTACACCTCAAAACATTGATCTTGAAAAAACTTGTTAATGATCTCTGTGCGTGCGGATTGAATCTGAAGTTTATATGTGTGGATCGATCTATGGTTGTTGAGAATTTTAACGTTGAAGATTTTGCTGTGAGATGGTTGTATTTCTTTGTTTTTGTCAAAGAAAAATTGGTTTGTTTTCAGACAACTTATACGGGTTGCTCATTATCCGCATAAAGCCCGTCTATTTATTCTTAACCCATGTAAAATTGTTTTAATGGGTTGAGGTACGGGTACGGACAATCTTTACTCGTGAAACTTTAAACGGGTGGGCGACGGATTAGGGCACGGGCTGCCCAACCCACCCGTTGCTCACCCCTAGAAAATTGGAAAAAGAAAAATAACAAATTTCGCTTTATCTCAAATTCTCGATTAGGGGAGAGCACGAAGCCCGTTACCTGCGGAACCCGCCCCGGACTCGGAGGAAAATCCCCGAATTGGGCCCACCCAATGGTAGCCCGTTACGGGCGGGCAAAAAACCCGCCCATGTAAATAATAACGGGCGGGCTATGGGCATGCCATTGGGCTGCCCGTACCCCACCCATATAAGTTTTTTTTTAAACTAAGAAAGAGTAGGCCCAGCTGCAACCTGCAAATGCCAAAATGAGCCCATATTGCGTTAGTCCAATGCCCTTGCCCACATTATTGAGGTGTTTTTGTATGTTTGCTCACTCACTGCTCCCAGCTCCCGTGTGTGCCTGTGCTGTGCAGTTGACCAGTTGTGCCCTAGATTAATTAGGTTGACATTCCGCATTTGATCGCAGCTACCGAGAGTCCGAGATCGAGTAGGCGAGGCGAGTACCGACTACCGAGCTAAGAGACAATGTGTTCTATGCAGGTACAACAAGTCTTCTACAAACGCGTACAGTAAGAGTTCTTAGACCTCGTTTGCGTCTCAGCTGATCTTCAAGTCTGCTGTGCTGATCTTGGTTTGCGTCTTTGCGATTTGAGCTCAACTTCTAGTCTGGTTTTAGCCTTTTAGTCTCTGCGATCTTTGCTGATCTTCATCTTTATATACGCATGATTTGTGCTGATCTTCTAGTCTTTGTGATCTTTGCTGATCTTCGCTACATATATTGCTCTGTCGCTGCTGGATTTTAGCCTTTTAGGTCCGTTTTGCTTCTAGTCTGGTTTTATAATTTATGGGGATGGACGAATGGTTTAGAAATGGTCTTGCAATTATGTGATGTGTTCAGTTGTTGGTGTCTATTCTCTTAGAATTGAAAACGTTGGTGTAAGAAGACCGCCCAGTGATGATGTTAAAATTCACGGTATTGCAAATCCAAATGCTTTCAGGAAGGTATATTCTATAATGTGCGACTCACCCTATTGAAATGTTTTCCTTCTTTTTGCTGCCATTTTAAGACACAGATGGATCATCTGAATTTTGTACAATATGATACTTCTCAGGCTGTTATGATGCGTGTATCAAGTATGAGAAATGAAATTGCATCAAGGCAGGTTTCTATGATAGAAGATGCTCCACATCTAATGATAGGTCATGCACTAGATTTATGTATTACTATAAGCATATGTGGTAGGGAAATGCTTAAATTTTGTATTTTTGGATTCTGAATGACCAATAATAGTGGTGGGCATGAAATAAGGAAAACTTTTCGAGTGATCATGTTGGTGACTTAGTGTGTCCTTTGTCCTTGTAGATGTCTCCGTCAAAGTCACTTAGACATGATTCCACTCCTTCAAGGGATCTACTACTACTGCAAAAACTAAAGGAAGTTGGAAGCTCTGTCAAGGTAGTTTTATTTGCCTAAGATTAATCATTTCATGCTAACGTTTGGATAAAAAATCTGGTTTAATTATCCTGTGAGATTTATTTGTGCCTCTCTGAAACTTCAGCTTTCTTGCAGTAAAACAGACTGCCCGTACCCGTAAGAAACCCGCTTGTTTATTGGCAGCCCGTTTAAAAGGTATAAATGGGTTCATGCACGGGTACGGGTTAACCCGTATCCGTGAAACGTTTAATGGGCGGGTAACGGGCTAGGGTACGGGCTGCCGAACCCGTCCGCTGCCCTCCCCTGTCGATTCATTCCTAGAGCGAAGCTCCCTCGCAGCTCCCGCCACCCGGCACCGCCCCGCCCAAACGAAATCGCAGCGAACCGGTCCGCAGAAGATTCGAAGCTTTTGTTGAACCGGTCGGTCTATACGTTAAAGCTACCGGTTTTTCAGTTTTCCTGCGCTGCCATCATCGTTGCAGTGGCAAAATGCCGCCGAAGAAGAACAAGCAGAAGCAGAAAGCCAACTCAGCTTCGTCGTCGAAAGCAAAGTCACAGTCCTCCTCATCCGGTCCGAAGCTGCAGATTTCGGCCGAGAACGAGAATCGTCTCCGCCGCCTCTTGCTCAACTCAGGCCGGTCCACGCCGTCTCTCCCTGCGACGGACGATGCTCTCAACAAGGCTCAGAAGGCGAAGAAGCTCAAAGCTGTTTATGAAAAGCTCTCTTGTGAAGGTTTCAGCAATGATCAGATTGAGCTTGCTCTTTCCACCCTCAAGGTATCTATGTCTTGGCATCGTTGGCTACTCTGCGAAAGAAATGTGGATTACGAATCATTGGTCGTCCTGACAATATGAAATCTGATCATTCAAACATTTCTGCTTTTAAAATTAAGTAAAATACCAAGCGGTAGTTCGTGTGTGTATGATATGGTTGTAGTGAACGATGCTACGCTGTAATTCCTTCCCCCTTTTCTTCCTTAATTGTAGCTTCACTCGAACGCATTTTTGAAAGCCATGACTTCATTTGGAGGACTATAAACGAAAGCAAAAAGCTGTTGCGTTCCATTTCCGGCGCTTAAAAAAAAAGATAGTAAGAAATCTGATGCCTATGGTGCGAAATCAATCAATGTCTAATGGCTTAGTTTCGCATGATTTTCAGCTTCCGTTCCTGAAAAACTTAAATAGTTGATATTTTCCCATTTCAACCATTCCTCTTTTCTTCTTTTGTTGCCTGTATCCCCTATGTTTTTCCCCCACTAACAAATGTGTTATTGTTCCAATTTAATCTTTTTCAGATACGTTGCCAAAATATTTTCAATTATTGATCATACTAGTTCTATATTTATATTTCAAGTTTGTACTGTTTTACTGTTCTCTGCAGGAAGGTGCTACATTTGAGTCCGCACTTGATTGGTTATGCTTGAATTTGCCCGGGAATGAGCTTCCACTGAAGTTTTCTTCTGGAACCTCGTTGCATTCTAATGAAGGTGTATTTGTACTTCCCTTGGCTATATTATTTCTGTAAGATTATTTTAGGTTTGTTTGTAGCATTAAATTGTTAAGTTTTTGGCATTTTGGATACTGAATTTCTTATCCTCAATGCCTTGATAGGAGGTTCTGTTGGCGTTATATTAAATCAACGGGATGACCGGGCTCCTTCAGTTGATAAATCTATTACAACCAAGCAAGAAAGTCCAGAACTTTCTGTTATAGTCAAGAGACAGTGGGATGATGACAGTTTAGATTCTCGCCAGCCATCTCAAGCAGATTGGATCAGGCAATATGTGCAGCTACAGGAAGAGGTAAGTGCAAACAATGGCAATGAGTGTGAGAAACTTTTGGTCATCTTTTTTCCATCCCATTCTAGGCTTTTAGCCGATGACACCACTAAACAGTACAAATCACACATTGACAAGGATAATTATGATAATTTTTCACCCGAAAATGAAGACTTGAAGGCTAAAATAGCTCACAGATCCACCCCTAGGTCTCATTAAAGAAACCAAACAGCCTATTCCAAATCTACCTGGCCACCTCATGATAGACAAAGGCGGTTATTTGTCTTTGAACTCCTCGAACACTTAACTTACATATCTAAGTTTACACTTCACTAATAACTTATCAATAACCCTCTTAAGCCTCCAGGCCTTATTATCCAATTTACGGTTCTCCTTTTTTATTGATAAGTTATTAGTTTGGTTTTATTATTTGCAGGATGAATATAACACTTGGGAAGATGACATTCTTGAGGAGAGAAGTGCCAAGAAGGAGGTATTTTCTTTCCTGTTGGTATCTTATATGGTTTCTTGGAGAATATCAATTGGTATTTGGCTGTAGCTTATAAAATTAAAGGTAGAATCCATTTTTTATTTCTTTTTAACGGTTCCCCCTTCTTTGTTGAGTTTTCAACATGCTTAAAATATACATGTTTATTTATTCTAATCTTGTTCTATAATTCTTCTTTTATAGAAGACATTTTTTGCTTAAATTTCTTTACTCATATTCACTGTTGTTTTTATTTTAACTTTTGTGATTACATTACTGCGGTTCATTATTTATACAATCAGCAGCTTGAAGTTTTCGTATTCTCTCCCATGAACCATTAGGTAATATGTTGAATTGATGCAGCTTCCTAGTCTCGGTGACCTGACTGATGAATTTTTTCCCCTTTTGATAAAAAAGTTGTCTTTAGTTTGATCAAGTAAGGTTACATGTGCTTGGTCATAGTGATATCTTTGCATTTAAACAGGTCAAGAACTGTTTATCAGAAAGTTATCATCTTTGTTTTGCTTGGTCTTTGTTAATTATGTTGTGATAATATAACATTAGAGTATGAGCATTTTTCAGAAAGTTAATGCTTTTGTTCTGTTTGGTCTCTGAATTTAGTAGTGATAATTTAATGCTGTTCAGTTAACTTTAATGAGTCTAATTTACCCTTGTCTTTTATGATAGGCCTGTAAGCCTAGATCTTATGATGTTATTGCCAAAGAGTACCTTTCTGCAAGGTTGGAAGCTGCGAAAGCTAAGGAAAAGGGAGATAAGAAAAGTCAGGAGCAGGCAGGCAACATTATACGGAAACTGAAACAAGAATTGTCTGCTTTAGGTTAAGTTTAAGTTCATTTTCAGTTTCAAAATTTTGTGGCCTTTCACTTTTTCTCACTTGCTTTTACTATACTCTGAGCAGGGTTATCAGATGAAGCTTTGGCTGTACAGCATGAGCTTGAAATAGCTTCTAAATCCACATATGAGGGAAGATCTTCAGGTCCTGAGCCTGTTGATTGTGCTGAAGAAGAAACTCCAAGTGAATTAGGTTATTCAACTGTTATTTTGCCATCTGAAGAGATAACTATTGACAAAAGTGATGCAAATCAACATGATGTGAACGAAAATCCTGCTAATTCTGACATGTCTGGTGCACAAGTTGTTAGAAAGGATTCTGCTGAAGAAGATGCAGATGATGTTGAACTAGGTGGCTTCTTTTTGGAGGATGCCCCATCGAATGAAATGTTGCCTTCTGATATTTTGGAAATACAGAAACAAGAAAAAATTAAAAAATTATGTGAGAAGAAGAATTTAGAGAAGTTAGATGGCGTTTGGAAAATGGTATGTTTGTAGGCTACTTTCAATGGCACTTGATGAGTGATGTCTGATGAAAATGAAGCATCTCCGTGTTGCTTTTAGTCACTTTACTCTGTCAGACTAGGGAATCATATTAATGGTAGTGTGGGCAGCGGCAATTTTGAGGAAATCATATACCTTGTTGAGACAAGAATCAATGACATCAGGGGAAAGATATTTTAATTGACGGACATACATATTTTATTGGGCAACTTGCGTTTAGTTTTTCTTTTTAATTTTTGCAAAATAATAAATGCTACCAATATCATATTTGAATTTAGGACCCTTGCATCCTGTCGTTTGTTTTTGAGCATGAGGTGCCTAACACTGGCAACTAGTTCCTTTTTATCTATATATCTCTCTTCATGTTGTAATCTGATGGCTTTTTTTTTTTTCATATCATATTTTAATTATCTGTAGGGTGACCCTCCCAAAATTCCAAAGGCTGTTCTTCAGCAGCTATGTCAGAAATCAGGGTGGGAAGCTCCCAAATTCAATAAAGTTCCTGGCAGAGGGAAGAGTTTCTCCTATGCTGTAAGCATATTGCGCAAAGCAAGTGGGAGGGGTAAGAACCGGAAAGCTGGGGGCCTTGTCACACTTCAGCTTCCTGATGGAGATGAAACTTCTGAATCTGCTGAGGTTGGTTCTTATTCCTCTCATTCCTATGTTTTTCTCAAGCCTTTTTTATAATCTATAAGAAATGAAAAGACTCTTGAGAAAACATGATTCGCTTGGTACTTCTATGTATTGTTCTCTTCTCATCAATAAATTATTTTTTTACGTAAGAAGATTAAATAATTTACTTAATATTTTTTTTGTAGTACAAGTTATGCCTCAATTGTTTTATGCGTAATTATTATTTTTTTACATACCTGCGCGCGCACAACATTGCTTATGGAGCATGGAATTCTGAATAGATTCTTGAAGGTTGGGATATTTACCGATAAATATGGAGTTCTGAAAGGAGGGTAATACACCTCTTCAGATGGCTAACAGTCTAGAGAAAATTATCTGATAAGAATCTATTAAGACATTAAAGCTTTTAAATCTCTTTGCTTGTCAGAAAGACAGAAAAAGATCCCCTCAGAAAAACTGAACTGCTAAACTGAACAACTTAAGGTAATTTTGGTGAATAATTGGGATTACATTCTAAGATGTTCGCTAAGAAATTTAAATGTTTTGTGGATGGGTAATTCTGTAAGACTATAAGTCATTGAATATATCAGCTCACCTCGGAGGAGATTAATATTTCTGAAGCCATTACCCAGGTCCTGATGGACCCTAATTTTAGTTAGTATCTATAACTGTGCATATTTCACACCCTAACTATTGACTTGTTGGCCAAAAAGAAAAAAAAAAAATCCGTACTTTGACTGAGTGGTTTGAAGTGATATTTGCCTGTATTTGTAGGGTGCTTACTTTTAGCATAAGCGGCAAATTTCTTTTGTTTTTTTTTAAAAAACTCTGGACTTTACTATTGCCTCTCTCTGTGGACTGTTTCTGAAGAACTCTCTAGCTCTTAGAACTTTTTTCCAAGGCTAAATTTGCACCCATTTCATTTATGTTATTATTTCCCAATTATATGGAACAATTCTTGCTGTCTCTCCATTTATGCCCTTGTTTGCTTTATTTAATTGTAGGACGCACAAAATAAAGTGGCAGCATATTCGTTGTTCCAGCTGTTTCCTGATACCCCTGTTCACCTCCCAATTACAGAGCCGTATGCTTCACTTGTGATGCAATGGATGAAAGGTTATTCTCCTTGTTTATTGTTTTCATCTTCTGATTGAATCTTAATGACAAAATTTGCATTGATAAACTTCAATAAGATGAATTTCGAATGCTTATAGAATTTTTTACTTCCATCATTTTCTTTCTGAGGATCTCTATGTAGATCATTTAAACCCTTTTTATTAGAATGATGTTTGTTTCATGGTGGATGTATTACCGTTTTGTTCTTAAGAGTTGATTCTTAATGCAATACCTCAAAACTTTCAGGAGATTCATCAGCAAGGATCGAAGAAAGTGAGGAAGATCGTCGGTCAGGATTTGTTGATTCACTTTTGAATGCTGATGGTTCTAGTGAGATTGTATCTGCTGATGATACATATTATAAGGGTCCAGAAAATTTTGACAAACTTGCGGAAAATAAAAGTACAACTCCTGCATGTGTTGAACCAAAAGCTCTGAGTAAGTTCATCCACATTTTATGCAAAGTGCTTTCAATTCAATATTCAGTAATTTCTTAAAAGGATGGAGGAAAGTTTTGGATTTGAATATGGATGTTGGTTGTGTTGAGCACTTCATTTTTTGAGACGTTCTGGGCTCCTGCAAGTGGCCTATTTATTTCTGAATCAAGGGGGATATATCAATACGCACATATTTTTGTGATTGGTGACAGCCAGTTTTCAGATGATAATCCCAATCTTTTTGTAAGTGGCCACCTTAAATTGCAGATAGGAGTTAGTTGCCGTTACCTGGAGTTCCTTCGGAGCTTCTTTCCTGTTAAAGGTTTCTCATGTACATTTGTTGCCAAATTGTTTGCCATAGGCTATGCATGATCATCATCTAAACTATGTTTAAACCAATACTAAGGCTGGCTTAACCCAACAGATTACCAATAGTGGAAAAGACTGCAAATTTAATGGTTTTTTCTCATTTGAACGAAGCAACAGTGACCAAATCCTTCTTGTGCTCAAATTTTTTCACCGCTAAAAACTCTCTGAGAAGGCATTGGTATTTTCCTCCCTTTTTGGCCAATAAGGCCACCTTTCATAGCACGCTGAACTCAACAACTTTATGATATTGTACGGCCTAGCCCCTTGACAAAGTTGTTGTCTGGAATAATTTTAAGCCTGCCTAATCCTATCTTCCCGAAGATTTTAAATTTGGTGACAATTTGTATAGATCTTCTGAATAATTCGCAAACTCACTATTCATTTTAGCTCGTAGTGAGTGGCAATTCAATGACAGTATACCTGATAAAAATCGCAAATAATGAAGTTTTTGGGATGTAACTTATGTATTGTATTGACGGTTGACAGAGTATAACTCTCCTCTCTTCTTATAACAACTTCAGCATTTCTTGATGCAGGAAAAACCTATAGGTTGGACAAGGAGAGTTCTGATTTGAAGCAGGCACAATATGGTAAAATGAGAACCCAGAGATACCAGGTCTGCGCATTTTATCTTAGTTTTTTAATGGTTGTTCCTATACTAAAAAACTAGTCAGCTAGGTTCATGATTGGTATTTTATAGTTTACGTAGTATATTGCCTTTCAATGAGGTTAACCTTTTTATATGAATGATTAGAGTGATGACTTTGCTTTCATCACATGAATTCTTTTCATTGTTTTGGACCTTTTTTGGTCATGCATACCCAAATTATGCATGTTTTTATAACACAAATTATGCATTTTTCTTCTTGAATATTTAGGAAACGAAAATATTTTGCTCTTCTTAAAGTGATTGTTGCAATAAAATAACTAGAGATAAGCACAGTTATCTCCAGAATCTTAAACTAGCTGCGTAAAGCATAAAGCTTCTCTGGGTGAGTGTATAGGCCCTCTTATTATATTTAGGCTCTCTTAAAGCAAAATGTTATTGATTTCAGTTCTTTTTTTAGTTGAGACACAATGTGTGTTCCTGAAAAGAGCATGCATGATATAGGGCAAATCACAACATAGACAAAGTGACATGACTCCAAATTGACTGTTTCTTCTTCAAAGATTCTTTTTTGAGCTTCTTTGGTACCGGTCACATATTCATATATTTTCTGCTCCAGGACATGTTGAAAAGTAGAGCTGCGCTTCCAGTTGCTGCACTAAAGGATGACATATTACAATTGTTGAAGGAAAATGATGTCCTTGTTGTTTGTGGGGAAACAGGCTCTGGAAAGACAACTCAGGTGATAATTCCATTTTCATTTGTGTCAAGTGTTCTTGCTTTTAGGACGTAACAGCTTTCTTTCCTTTTAACTTCTTTTTTTTAACCTGATTGGTATCTAATGTAGGTTCCGCAATTTTTATTGGATGACATGATTGACTCAGGGTGTGGTGGATACTGTAATATTGTCTGCACACAGCCAAGGAGAATTGCGGTGGGTGCCAAAGCTTTTTCCTTCCATTTGATAAATGTCATACTGCAGTTGTTCAGCAGTATATTGGATGGCTTTTTCCCTGAGGGCCACCATCGTTGCGAGTGTATTTATCTGCATTCTATAATACATACCTAATGAACTAGCTGTTTAATATTCAATGTTTTTTTTATTCTTTGTCTCCAAGCATGTTGGGACTCACTTTTCCAGCCCACCCTGTCATTATAAAGACTAATGCAGTTGGGAAATGCTGGGGGCCTAAGCCATAAGAGCAAATATAGAAATCATTGACACAATCCCCTAATTCATGTCCATTTGACAAGTAACTGTCTCCTTTAATTCTTAAAGTTAGTCTAGGAAGATATATCTTGAAGAAACAACTTTGTTATCTGTAAATATATTGTAATTAATATATAATCAGATATTATACTTAGGGGATCGGTTATGATTATTAGGAGATTATAGTCATTAATAGTATTTATTAGTCATTAAGAGTATTCAAGTCTGATGCTCTCTCATTGTATATAAATTCCCTCATCTACGTATGAAATATACAAGCTATTCAGTATATCTCTCTACATGGTATTAGAGCCCTAGGGTTCTTTTTCTTTGGACTTGCTTTGGTCCAGACTTCCCGGGGGTGAAGTTTTTGGATGGTCCAGGACTGGTCCAGCACAGTCCAAAAACTTCACCCCCGTACCAAAATTAAATTGGCCCGTTAAATTTGACCGTCCGTACAGATCACTGTTCGCCGCTGTCCGTACACGACACTGTTCATTCCACCGCCGTGCGTGTCCGCTGGTTCGTGTCCGTACAGTTCCGTACGGATTCACTATTCATCGTCCGTACGGTTCGCTTTCCATCACCGTTGCTGTTCGTCCGGTGTGATTTGGCCGGTTTCGTAGCTGGTTGGTGACTTCTGGTGACTGGGCTTTGTTGTAGCTCGCTGTTGTGCTCGTTTCTATTACTGGTTTGTTGTTCCGTGTCTTCTTTTCTGTTGCTAGGTCCCTGGTGAGACCATTCCTTATTGATTATTTTGCTCATAGCTCATCCTTTTGCTATTTGCTCAATTTTTCTATGGCTGAGACAAAATCTTCTGTTGTTCCGGAGGTTGTTCCGGTGGTGTCTAAAATTACTGATCATAAGTTAAGTTGGACTAACTTTATGGACTGGAGTAAGGTTGTTCGTATGTACCTACGAAGTATTGATAAGGAGGATCATCTGACGGCCAATCCACCTTCAGATGATTCACGTAAAGCTTGGTTGCGTGATGATGCCAAATTATTTTTACAAATTCGTAATTCTATTGAA
>JANTPZ010148984.1:1585-20922 GCA_025593235.1 Vachellia pachyceras | reverse complement strand
GTTGTGGAATAATGAGATTTTTGAAAATCCCAATAGCAAAACTAACTAACAAAACTTGTGAATGTGCATGTAATACTTTTCAAAATGTGTGTATGATCAAGGTACATGTGACATATTCAAACATTTCATTATCATGCATATGGCCATAGCAATCAAGATCACATATCATACACAAAACAACAAGTTGAAACATCATAGAATAATGCACCATTCACAACAAGTTCATAAAATAGTTTAGAAGAGTTAGTAGTCTTGCTACCTTTACTTTGTTTTCCCTTTTTACTCAAACTTCAAAGTGCTCTTGTATCTTTTCCAAAGATGCTCTTGGAGACCTTAAAACCCTAAAAATCATGGCATAACATCCATATAAATATGCCATCCTCAAGATGCAACAATACTTGCAAAAACGCACAAAACCCTCTTTTGGTTTTCTAAGAGTCCCACAAGTTCAAGATGTGGTTTTTATGGCCCTTAAGGCTTCTAAAATCCATCTCTTAGCATTACCCTACGCAAAACATCATTTTAAAGCCAATGGAACCATCAAAATACCCAAAATCACAGCCCTTCTATTCTTTTCTTTGCTTGGCCGAAAATCAGCAAAAATAGGGAATGGAAGGAGTTTTTCAACTTTCAACAGTTATGCTTGCATATTCATACTCCTAATCCACTCATACATTAAATGGCTCAAAAACAACCCTTCCATTTTAGTAAAAGCGGTGTCACCTTCATCCCCAAAACTTAGGGTTTTCACAAACTTTCTATAACCACCAAAACAACCATCAACAACCAAAAAACTAGCTCTTCTCAAGAATGAACTCGCAACCATTTACCGCCTTTAAAACCTTCTCTTTTCCATTTTCAACTCTTGAAATACTAGCCATCTTCTTCCTAAAGAGAGGCTCATTCAAGAAACCAAACTAAGAAGAAGGTAGTAGAAGTTGCAAGAGTAGGAAAATGTAAAGAGTTGGTGGCGTGGGACTTTACCTTGCTTGTTGTGCTTGCTCTTCTTCCTCTTGAGAGCTTGAGAATGGAGGTTTTTGGGAGGCTTGGGCGAGAGAAAAATCTGCCTAGAAGAGAGAGGGAGGGTGGCTTCAAAATGAGGAGAGAGGGGAGAAATTTTTGCTTATGTAAAAAGCCTCTTGAACATTGTGTGGATGAGAGAAAAACTTGGGGACCAAGTTGGATAATACTTGGAGGAGAGATTGCCACTTGTCCAAGCCTTATTGCTTGCTGAAAAGTATTTTTTAGACTCCTTTTTCTGGTTTGGTTGGGCTGGCTGGGCCCCTGTCAGTCCAGTTACTTGATCCAGTGGCACACATTTCCGTAAAGTAACATTTACGCAGGTAACTACCTTTTTATTTTTCTGGAGACTTTATCTCTCATGTGGCGCCATTCCCTAGGCCTCCTTGCCTAGGTGGCATCGTGTTCTAGCCCATAACATCTCCGAGTTTTCCTCGTAACTCACCAGGATTCCTCGATTTGCCTGCAACACCGTAAAATGTGCTTCCGGCAGCTAATTTGATTTAAGGACATGGAAATCATGGAAAAATTCTATACTTTTCCTTGATACTCCAGCTCTTTTCCATTCCTCAAAATTCTACCTATATTTTCCGTAATTAATTTTTTAAGAAAATACTTTTTCGGAGCTTTCGGGCACTATTGTTCTCCGTACTTTGAACCTGCCCCCACCGGATACCGGGTAATAATTTTATTAAATACTTTAGGACCCAACTAAACTTTTCTCAATTTGGGTCTCTGACATTTGAGGACTCCTGCTACCTCAAATAATTACAATCTTGGTCGTTTGGACCGTCAAAATCCCTTAATTACGAAAATGCCATTACTTGTCTTACTTTTCTCATAATTACCAAAATGCCACTACATTTTCTACTTTTGCCATAATTACCAAAATGCCATTACTTTTTCTACTCTTTCTTAATTCCAACTTTACCCTTGTCAACTTTGACTTTTGGGTTAACTTTGACATTTTGGTCAACTTTTGACCAAATTACCAAATGGTCCTTAATATTTGATAACATTTTGTAACCTAGGCCTTTTTAATCAAAACGACGATTTTACCTTTATCATTTGTGCCAAATGAACATTTTGCCCTTGGGTAATTCTTACTTAAAATCCTTAAGACTAGGGAGGCATTTTCCTTTCTATATTTTCATATCCATGGACATAACTCAACCCATGACTATCGTTTTAGTCTTCATTTCCAATTATCGAAATATGCGGATATTATAGCATGCCCCCTTGGGTTCAAGATTCTAAAAATTCATATAATCATCCAACAAATGCAAAAGGACTATCAAACAACTCCCATGGAGTGTTTTTCTATCATTTATTTCTTCTAAATCACTCTTTGTCGCTCACTTTTCACTCTCAAGAATCTATCTTTCCAGTAGCATTTTTACACCATAAATCATGAAAACAAAGACATACATAGAGTTGATTAGAAAGGCTTAGAACTCAAGAAGATGGAAGATTTTGCGCAAAAAACACAAACTTACCTTGAGTAATTGATGATCTTGGCTCTCTTCTCTCCTCACTCTTCACTTCCCTTTTTTCCTCCATTTCCTCTATGTCTTGGCCTACTTGGGAGCTTCAACAATGGTGCTGGAAATGTTCTTGAAGTGTCCTTAAACGAAGTGGCATGTGTTAAAGGAAGTGGTGGAAACCATATGAACTGATAAAGTAACTTTACACTGATATCTTCTACAACTTGTCAATGATATTTTTACCTCTCTTATACTCTTGGAATAAGATAAATTAAAGTGGCAAAATATGGGTCACTCTTCTTACTTTACAAAACTTTAGGTTAACTTAAAGTTACTTTATGGCACCTAAAACGATTTTCGATAAACCCTTGATCATTTGATCAGTTTAAGGTCATTAAAAATTTCCTAAATTCATCTGATACTTCCATAAATTTTCTTTCCTCAAATTTTTTAGAATGCCATTAAATTTTGAAGACAACACTAGTTCGAGGTTTTCCAAGTCTTTTCTTTTTGATTCAGCAAAATGCTTTCAACTTTCTCTTGAAAATAATTTTATTAATTACTACAATTTTTAAGCTATTTTCACTCTTTTAAAATCATATATTTGAGGCATCTGGACATTTTAAATAATTACATTTATTTCATTATATATTAAATATCCAAATATTAAATAACTTTTAAAATTCCCTTAAAGGTTACTTTTTTCATTTTGACTTAAACCGACCCTCAATTACTTATCAGTAAATTTCTCTCTATCTTTTTTGTTTCCTACAAAATTTTATGATATTCTAGTCAAACTTTGATTGAAATGCCCTTTGACTTTTCTCATTTTACCAAAATACCCTTGGATTCAAAAAATGATATTTTGGTTCAAGAAATTTCGAATTTACAATTCGGACCCTATTTCAAAATATCACTTTAGTTCTTTAATTTTTCAAAATGACACTTTGGTTCCTTACATTTTTTCAAAATGACTAATTTTGCCTTTACTTTTTCACATTTGATAGGATGACATTTTCACTATTCATTTCATTTTCTTTCTTCCTCCGGATCTTTAATTAGTCTGTAGCCATTCGTTTAGCTTTTATATCCAATTTTTGAAATCCTAGATATTACAGTATGTATTAGTTATTTTTAATAGTATATGTATTGTTATATATTTCAGCATCCTCAAACTCAAATAATATTTCAAGTTAATTAATCAATACATATAGTTTAGTTGTATGTTGTTACATACATATGTGGGGTGTGTGTGTGTGATATAGATGTGCTTTCAACCTTCAAATATAAATTTAAGTTCACTTTTCTTTAAAATATTAGAAACAAAATTATTAACGACGATATTTTGTGAAATTGAAAGAAATTATGTAAACCCCATATTATTAACACTACTTCTCGTTAAGTGTGACTGCGTTGCCCATTTTTTATTCTTTCTAAAAATGTCATTTTCAACTAGATGAAGAATGTCTCGCTTTGGTATAACCATAATTCTCAAAGCAACTATGTAAATAGAGTCCTTTTATTAGAAGTGACAAACTGATAATATAGATTCCAAAATTATTATGAAAAAATGGACACAAAACTACTCAAATTATCATGGCAAGCAAGGAAAAAAAAGAGCTCACTAATTAAACTACGTCCTCATAACCACAGAAGCATATAACCCATCAGTATCCCAAATGTGGCATCTGTTAGTACAAAACAAGAACTTTTGGAACTTTAATTTAACGATTGCTTAATCATCAAGCAGCAGGTGCATAGTCATAATCTCAATCATCATCGCCGTCACCTTCAATAATATTACTGGCTCCATTATTGGAACCATACTATTCAAACAATCGATCATCATCTTCATGTTTCTTCCTGCAGAACCATGGGGCATCAATGGCACAGAAAAGGGGCTCTATTGTAGAAGAAAGACTTGGAAACTGAATGAAATGAAGTAGTGAAGATGAAGAAGCTTTACGTATATATATATGGCTATGGAGTATGGTTGGGTTGATATTGGATGAGGAAAGACATTGGGATTATAAATAGAGAAATAGAAGAACCGAAGGTTTGCTTCAAACTCAAGAAAGGCACGTGGAGAAGTGTGGGATTAATGGTGCTAGGAACTGTGACTTGTGAGCTTGGGCCTTCACAGAATATGAGTGCATAAGCCACATGGGAAAGCCACTTGACACTTAAGCCAACACGTCGGAAAGAGATGTGTATTTGGGTGTTGGTCAATGTGTGCAAACATATAGTAGCCAAAAGCAAAGAAAAGCAAGTGATGCCCTAAAAAGAGAATCCTACGCACAGAGAATGACACGGGACCATTGATTCTTTCAAAGTGTATGTGATGGATTCTTTTTAAGAGATAATAGTGTTGGAGATTCACTACCAGAAAAATCAGATTTAGCGACAAAAAAATCAAAATTAGCGACAAAAAAAGTCCGTCGCTAAAATGACGGTCGCTAAATTCAGTAAATTCCATCGCTAAAAAGGTATATTATTATATACTTTTTCATCGCTAAATTAACAATTTCATCGCTAAAATATTTCGTCGTTAAATGGACAATTATGTATTTTTAGAATCACAATATTTGGCAATTTTATTGCTGAATCCATCGCTGATTTTAAATATAAATCAACTACGCATTTACAAAAATATTTTATAAACAAATGCTGTTTAATCACACAATTGACCAAATAATCAAATTTTAAATAATAATATCAAGTACATATTATCTTTAACCATAAACATACATTCTAATGTCTAATAAAAGTCTTAAAGTTAAAAAAAATACATATAAAATTTAAGAAACAGAGACTGATGGTCCACCATGTAAAGTACTTTGGTCATCCTCAAAGAAGCTCCTCCCATTACATGTCCAAATTGGTGAACTCAGATATCCGTTCAGGAGTTTTCACTGCAGCTAGTTGAGAGGAAAAAGCCACCAGATTCTTCTAACATATTCGCTCAAGCTTCTCTGTTCAACCACATTAGAGAAAAACTAAGATTTAAAATCAAATGTCGGTGCAATGATAAGAAACTTTAGCATGCTAAAATCAAATGGAGGTAGAGAACCCATCAAGTAATTCTGGCGTGTTGTCATCAAATTTTAGGAAAATAAGCTAATAAAGTCTAGCAATCCAAGGACCAAGTTGAGAGTCCAGTCCTTTCTCATATTTTCAAGGACCAAATTCTTTTCTCCCAAAGTTGGTTCCACGAGATCAAGAAGATAGCTCATCATAGAAGTAAATTAAACAAAAAGCGAAGGGTTAAAGACAAGGCATTTGACTGTAAGTGCACAATTGCAGTATTCATATCGACAGTGTAATTAACTACCAAGAATTTACTTTCTCTATCAAGACAAATTTCACAAAAGAAAACATAGAACCCAAAGATAAGAAGATTAAACATTATTAATATTTAATACAACATTTGGTATTCTAACAAGAAAATGTAGGAACAAGCCATTGAAAATCTTAAAAAAATGAATGCCGCAATTGAAAAGCAAGGCATACAATATATAGGAGATACCTACGGATAAAGTGTTTCCGTAAATTTTCTCAGTGATGGATTCTGGAGCTGGTTGGCTCCTGCTGTAATTAAACTGGGGAGAACAGCAAATGAATATATTAGAAACACCAACAAGAGACTAGCACAAAACATCCAATTATAGACATGAAGAAGCTACAGAAAAAATGACATGCTGCAAAATACTTAAAAATCCATATATCCAGTTGTGTCGAATAAGTTTTAAACACGTGGACACACAAAACAAAATCAATATATATTTCAGAAAATTGCAGCTTTTGAATCACAAAGGCTTCTCGAGATATTAACTTATCATCATTGAACATGAAACAACATCTACTTCAGCAATGTGACACCCATCATAAAATTTGAACCATGACCATTTGATGCAAGAGAATCAGAAAAGACTAAATCACCTTAATACCGCAATTATATTCTAGCCCACCAGGATTATGGCTTGCACTCATAATAAATCCTCCATTTGCCTGTTGCAGTTTAAGAAAATAAGTCAAAGAACACATTATCAATTGATATAATGCTCTATATGCTGAACCAATGGATGAAGAAATAGAGTCAGACTAGTTTACCTTCCTCTTCCTTAATACAACAGAGATAGCTGGTTTTGATAACAAACCTTCCCTGCAATAGTAGTAGCCTTTTTCAGTTTCTGTGCAAAAAAGCTTTTGCAATTTATACATCAAGAAAAAATAACAGAACAATGTCAACTCAAACTACTGGAAGAAAATAAATAATTATTAATAGGAAAGTAAAACCTAGCTCTAGCTCGCAAAAGATTTACATTAAATTTCATTTAGATCTAAAACAATAGTGTCGAAGTAACATGAGATCTATGCGCATTAGCATTCACTATCCAAACACCAAGCTTCCAGAAAATCGTCAATTTTAAGAAGTGATGCCTTGCTTTCATGATAACTAGTCGGCAGCTCAACATATTAACCAATGTGATCCTATTTACCAGTATCTCTTTATTTACATCTTTCTTCCTATGAATCATAGCAAAACCATTTGAAAAATCACAAGACAAAACACTTTCTTGCCAACTAAAATTTTTCCTACACCATTTCCAGCAGCAATCTTGATAATTATCTGCATCATGTAAGAAATAGAGAATAGAGAACAAAATAGGGAGGTGAATTCTCATGAACATCCCAATTCACAAGATTTATTGCTGTAGGAATTAATAATGATAAAATGTAAAAATATAGACCTATGCAACCTCCCTATTGAAGTAGCGACTATCGCCTCCCAAAACTAATAATCCATTCTTGTAGTCCTCCGGAAGCAGTGAACAATGCCTACAGGTGCACAACACACGTGCGCACGCGCACCAGTGAGTCCTACCTTTCACCAAGGCCACCTGCAAGCAAATTCTTTTCCTTAAGCAATAAAGAAAACCAGGAATGACCAAAATCGAAAGGTCGCAAAATTAATGACTAATGAATAATACTAAACCAACAATGGCCAAACATCTATACAAATAGCTCTCATCCATCCAGATCTGCAGATCAACGATACAAAGAGTAAAGACATTGTAGGCACTTGTGGGCTGGGCATCTTAAGTCAGTGGCGGTGGAGCGACCGACTGTGGCAGTGGTTGAACAGAGGGTGCCCACATCAGCGGTGCCTAAGCCTGCGGTGGCGTCATCATGTAGGGATATTGCTATTACTGATATTACAGAGGAGGCTGTTGGCCCATGGTTGGGGGAGCCATGCTACATCATCTTGACTTAAGGAAGGAGGTCTAGGATTTAAGAGGGAGAGAGGGCAACGATCGGAGAAGAAGAAAGGGATTAGGGCAAACGAGGCTCCAGGAGTGTCACAGGTATTAGGGAAATAAATAATTCATTTCAAATTTTGGCAAAAGAGTATTACCTTGCGTTTACGCATTGGGAGGGGATTTTTTTTGAATGAAATTTTGGGGGGAATGAAATTTCTAAGAGGAAAATAATTCATCCGAATTCACTTATTATTCAGAGAGGAAACGTTAGTTCTGGTTAAATTCCTTGTTAATTAGACAATTTAAAAAGGATTATGCATACCCTCACTAATCTTTCTCACTATTTAGAGAGAAATTGAAGTATTAATCTTTCCTAAATTGTTCGCTAATTAGACAATTTAGAGAGGATAATGTATGCGCTCACTAATTTTTCTTGCTATTTAGAAAGGAAAAAGTAATCCTCACTAATTATTTAATTTAGAGATAAATATACAAGTTGTCGCTAATTTTTCTCTCTAACTTGGAGAATTAGAGAGGAATTTGATATTTCTAACTAATTCCTCGCTAATTGGGTAATTTAGATAGAAATATCCAAATCGTCGCTAATTTGGAAAATTAGAGAGGAATTTAATATTCATCGCTAAATTCCTCACTAATTGAGAAATTTAGAGAGGAATATATAAGTCGTCGCTAATTTTCCTTGCTAATTTAGAAAATTAGAGAGGAATTTAATATTCCTCGCTAAATTCCTTGCTAATTGGGCAATTTAGAGAGTGATATCTGAGTCGTCACTGATTTTCCTTGCTAATTTAAAAATTAGAGAGGAATTTTATAGTCCTCGCTAAATTCCTCACTATTTAGGCTATTTAGAGAAGAATATCAAAGTCTTCGCTAATTTTTCTCGCTAGTATGTGATTTTCTAGTAGTGATTGTACTTAAGCCACAATTAATTAAATGTTGACATTACATATAATTTAATAAAAATATGTTATATAAAAATGCTTATCCGTCATATTGATTTGCTTGGTTTTTATATAAGAAGGATCTACGAATATTTACAAAATTATTTTAGATGTCACTGGTAAAATTGTGGGAATAAAAATAAATAAAAACTGGTATAGTTTTGATTGATGATTATGTATAGATATACAAATTAAATTTATAGGCACTTGTTAGACACCAAGATGATAGACTGACCAATTATGAGATAGCCACATGGATTAGGTCATAAACATATTCACTATAAAAAATTGACTTTTATCGGTGAGGTAAGTTGCTGATGAAAGTGTAAAAATTCACAATTAAAAACTTTTGGTTGCAACTTGTTGTCGTTGAAATGTCACTGCTGTAGGATTGGTGTTGAAAATATTGGTGGCTATAAAATAAGTCACTGCTAAAAATATATTTTCAATGGGGGCAAAAGTCACCACTAACAAGTCACTCCTAAAAAGCATCACAATTTTTAAAAATTAATAATTATGCAAGTGATTGCCACATCATTACCGGCCGATCGTCTGACAACATATCACCAATGACAGTAGATAACCCAATGCTACCATTTTGCATTTCAAAAACCCGCAATTCCATTTTACATTCAATAAATCACACTATAAAAAACCAAGAAGGTATAAATTTGGTAACAGATCAAGAAAGTATATACAAGGCTTGTTCTAACGCAAAGGAAGGCAGGTGGAGAGGGAGTGGAATGATTGTTTCTTGGAGTTGTGACTTGTGATGAGCTTTGGTTCGTTATGTTTTACAAGAACATATTTTCCTATTGGAGAAAATATTATTCAATGCACTATCTAACATGAAATGTTGGTACTTAATCTATTAAGGATTTGAACCTTAGTTTGTTAAGTTGTGAAGAACTAAGCCCCTCCATTAATTGCAATCACGTTGGTTGGGCTTGTCCTATATATGTACAGCATCCACATGGCAAAGCCTTTTTTATGACTAACGCAATGACACGTTGGAGTTATGTAAGCTTGTGTGTTGTGTGTGTGTGTGTGTGTGTGGAGAGCGAATCTTACATATGACAGCTGGACATGGCACTATTGGTTCTTTGCAAGTGTAATAAGAATCTTTGTTTTTTGGTAAAACATGGTCACTTGAAAGCACATCTTGTTCTTTAACAACACTATGATAACAACTTAAACATTATTAACATTTAACAAATGTTCTTTGGAACCCTTTTCTCCATAAATTATTTGATACTTGGAGCACCTCATCGTTGTATTTGTCAAATATGATAACAAATCACTCATGATTTCCAAGAGTACAATATCAACGCCATTTCCACACTTGATCCCTATTTTAGATTTAACTTTAAGCATGTTTTCTCAAGAAGCTTGAGGATAGCTCTACATATATGTTCATTATGGTTTTATGAATAGTGGAACCGATACAGAAAGCGAAAAAGCGGTGAACGTGATTAGTGTGTGGGGAACCGGTTTAGCCGCTCATCGCAGGGATGAGCTCTTTGATGCTCATGTGGTGAAATTTACATCATCCAAATAGAATTTCAACGATTCAGGTCTAAAATTTTTATTTTACTATTTTTAAATAAATAAATATTTTTTAAAAAATTTGACAGTTAAAATATTATATTTATTTTTTATTTTGTACACATTAAGATATTTTAAGAAATTAAAGTAAGAAATACTTCCTTCAAAACTATTTATAAACAACATCTCTCATAGGACCGATCCTCTATATAAGCAGCAATTTGGTTTTGTTTTAAGACATACTATAAAAGTTAATGATGGTTCAGTGGATACTTTTGCATAAGACTCTAGCCCAATAAATGAATTCAATAATTAATTGCTGTCGGAACAATTTCTCAATAAAAAACGAATAAAAATATTTAAATCCAATACAAATAACAACATATATAGTTTACATCAATGGTATCCCGCAACCACTCTGATTGAGACTAATTCATTTTAAGACATACTATAATAGTTTTCATCTCTCCTAACAAAGTATACTTCTCAGGATTTGAATTTGTGCTCTCCTTATGGGGTGATATAATTTATTTCTTTATTTTAAAATCCCTATTTGATTAGCATTAAGTCTAAATTCCAGTAATATATTCTCTCCGCTTTCTCTAAAAAGGTCAATCAAAAAAATGAATAATAATTCTGGCATGAAAAATGATAATTTATATATAATTTTAATTGAAAATTTTGTACAACTTAAATTAAAATTTATTCTTACAATTTCGAATTATATACATATACATACACATAAGATCTTCGGACACCGACAAATATTAGTATTCTTTTTTTTTATGAATCAAATATTTAGCATTCTTCTGGTTTCACTCGACTCCAGAATTATTTTATTTTATTAGACTTTTGAGGGAAAATATATCAATATATTAGGCTTTATGACATTAGGCTTAAGTGAAACTTTTCTCTTATTCTAAATTGACATGAATGAAAGGATAGAATAATGATGCAAATTAAGGAGACATTTTGATCACATAACAAACTGATAAAACAGATTCCAATTAATTTTAAAATATAAAAACGTATATGCAATTGTTAAAATTTACGCATATTTTGTTAGTACTAGTTACAGAATCATCTTTCAGCATTGTCAAATCGATATTTTAAATAAAACTATTGTTGTTTAGCTTAGGTGACTAAAAGCACATTTTTTAAGCATAAGGAAGTAAAATGAAATTTAATGTAAATTTAAAGGATTGAATTTATACTTTATCTCATAATAAACTGATAAAACATGTTCCACTTGATCATTTCCTTTCAAATACACTTTCACATTAAACGTACATATGCTTTAGCCTATAATAAGCCATAATTAATTACATAACATGCCAACAGTCGAAATAGCTCATTCATCAATATTATTTTCTCACATTCACTACTACAAACCTTGATGGGATTAATTAAGCAGCTAGATGAAATCATCAACACAGACTTTAATAATTGCTTGACCATCACGCAGCAGGAGCGTAGTCATAATCTGCATCGTCATCATCACCATCACCTTCAAAATTGCAAGCTCCATGAGAACCGTAGTCTTCAAACAGTTGTTCATCATCATCACTGTATGGTTTCTTCATGCACCTTTGGGCATCAATGAAAGACTCCATCATACAAGTACAACAAAGTAGAAGAAGAAGTGCAGCTTTAGTTTTATAGCTGTGGTTAGTTTGAGATTATTGGAGCAGAGGTTGGGGCTATAAATAGGGTATCACAGTATTGGAAGAAAGCAAAAGGCTCGTTCTAACACAAGGAAGGCATGTGGAGAGTGTGGAATAATTGTTGCTTAGAGTTGTGACTTGTGAGCTTGGCCTACTTAAGAATATATGTGTGGATGCCACATGGAAATGCCTTTTTACACTTGAGCAAGCTTGTTGGAAGGAAGGGGGTGTGTGTGTGTGTGTGTGATGAGAGTATGTGTGTAAGCCAAAAGCAACACAAGCCAAATGAGAATAATGAGTACAGGGAATTAGATGGGACACTGGATGTTCCAAAGGGTGTGATAAGATTCTTTTTGGTGAGTGGTGGAGATTTTGAAGGTTAAGCATATCTGACCCAACTGAACAAATACTGGAAAACAGAAGGCCAAAAGTGTACTTTAATTTTATAAACTTCGTTTACAGTCCTCTGTTTAACTCAGTAACAGTGTTTTTTGTTAATAAACTAAGAGTAAGGTTTGATGACTAAACAAACAGTTCATAAAATTAAGAAACTAAATAAAATCTTATACTTATAAAAGCAACTTTAATGAAAAAGTCGAACTATAAGTGTATTTTATAGTAAAGACGAAAGGGGTATCAAATCCAAAACAAATGTAATTAGTTGATGGCAAGCATGCTAGTGATAATTATATCTTGCGTTTATTGACATTAACTTTTCATGGTTAATTTGGAAAAATTTTACATTTTGATATATAGTAATACTACCTAGAGCCTTTAATATAAGATTTAGTTAATTTTTGTTAGGGAAGTAGTTAATTTTTTTGGGGAAGTTGAAGAAGTTAAATACACTACTTATGTATTTATATTTATATTGGAAAATACAACCAATTGACCTTATCTAGGACTTGTTAGAAAGCTATGTGTCTACTTTACACTTACCAATTTTCTTGAGCTTTGGATTTCATTTGCTATATATAAAGTAATAATGAAATAGTGACTATGCTTTCAAAAGAACTTATAGTAGAAAGTCTTAAACATACATAATAAAATCACAGTTCAAGACTATTCTATGACTTCTAATGAGTGGAAGGTTACATCATGAATTTATATAGCTCATTGAATTATTTATACGTGTTCCAATACCTAACAAGACAATGTGATGTAGGAAGATTTCTTCTTCCACCATTCTATCCTTAAGATCACGCCACTTAGGTACTCTAATAGGTCACGGATTGCTCATTAAATTATATGTTTAGTCATTTAAATTTATCTCAACTTTTAGTTTTGCCTTTAAGCTTAAATGATATATTTTTAGTCCTTAATCTTAACATCGTATAATAAACAAATGAAATGGATTCCAATTATTCATTTCTTATCAAATCCAGTCATGTTAATCTAAATAAACTACATACTTAATTATAAGACACAACAACATTCCAAATGGCTTTTGTTACTGCTCATTCATCAATATTATATTCCCAAATAGTCACTAGCTACTATAAAATTTGATGGAGCGTAGCTCAAATCATCAACATACGCTTTAATGATTGCTTGACCAGCCATCAAGCCGCCGGAGCATCATAATCTGCATCACCACCATCACCATCACGTTCAAAATTGCATGCTCCATGAGAAGCACACTCTTCAAACACATTCATTCTTACCACTGTATGATTTCTTCCTGCAACACAGGCCATCAATGAAAGATTCCATTATCCAACAAAGTATAGGGCTCGTTCTAACACAAGGAAGGCACGTGGAGGGTGTGGAATAATTGTTGCTTAGAGTTGTGACTTGTAAGCTTGACCTATTTCAGAATATATGCGTGGATGCCACATGGAAATACCTTTTTACACTTGAGCAAACCTGTTGGAAGTTGGGTGGGGGTGTGTGTGTGTGTGTGTGTAAATGTGTTTTTCTGTGCGAAGAGCGCTTGTGTGAGTGACTCTGTGTGTGTGTGTGTGTGAGAGAGAGAGAGAGAGAGAGAGAGCCAAAAACAAAAGTAAAAGTAAATTAAGAATCTCCTATGCAGGGAATTAGATGGGACCGTTGGGTCTTCCAGAGGTGGTAATTTTGTATGGTCCAATTGAACAACACTGGGAAATCAAACAAAAGGACAAGTGAGTGTTTGGTCTTATATTTTTATACTACGTTTTATTTTTCGTTTCATTTAATTTTATAAAGCTCTTTTATAGGCCTCTAACTTTGACATTATCAGTTTGAAATAAAATGTTTTATGACAATAAATATTATTTGAAAAATCAAACATGTTAGTATTTGAGAATATTTTGTCAATATTTAAAATTTCAGTGACAATATTTTTTTTGTTAAAGCAATTAGGATTAGGGTTAGGAGACTTAAAAAAAATTTATAAAATTAAGGAACTGAAATTAAATTTTATATAAAATTAAATAATCCTAGGCATGCTAAAATAAAATGTAATTAGTTAGTGGCAAACATGCAAATCATGGAACTCGTTCTAACATAAGGAGGACACGAGATGTATATATAGTGAAGGAATTGTTTGTGCTTGGAGTTGTGGCATGTGAGATATGACTTATATATATATATATATGTATCTGTGTGTCTATATATAATATATATATCAACCACGTCAGAAATCTATTTGACATTGAAAGACGACGACGAGAGAGAAGCGAACATGCTGGATGCCCAAGTAGGGTTTAGGCTACCATATATAGCCCAAATCTGAGTGGAACACAAGAGAAATAGGAAGATCGAGAAGCATGGGCGAATTGCAAGTGGAGCCACCCCTAGCTAATTAGTAAGGTGTGATTTCCAGCAACAATAAGAAAATTGATATTAAGTCTCTATTAAATTTAGAACTTATCAAAATAGTTTAAACTGCTGATATAAATTACACTATTATAATATTGAGATTTCACAATATATAATTGATATTTTTTATATTATAAAAATATTCTCAATGAATAAAGCTTTAGAGAATATGATTGATAATTGTTCTTAAGCAGAATTTTAATTATTGAAATATTTTTGTGTCAGCTTTGCCGACGATAGATCTTAATTGAAATGAAACTCTTAATTTCTTATTTCATTTATTTACATGAATGGAATGCCATAAACAGGTAAAAAAGTGAGGAAGGTTCATTTCAAACGCAAGAAAGACACGTGGAAAAGTGAGGAATTAATGGTACCTGGAATTGTGACTTGAGAGCTTGCCCTTTTGCAGAACGGGGGGTGTGTGAGTATGAGAGAGAGAGAGAGGGAGATTGGAAAGCCAATTGATGACACATTAGACAACACGTTGGAAAGGAATAATGTGTGTTGTGTTGCTTTGTGTGTGCAGACACAATTTAGCAAAAAGCAACGAAAGAGACTCAAGTGGTGCAATATTAGAAGGAATTAATCCCAACTACAATGAGATGGCATTGATCAAAGTATAGATAAAAGCAGTGATGTGACTAAATTATTTTATTAAAAGGAGCTAAAAGGATACAATGACCATGAGAATCTTGTTATATAGCAACTAGACTTTGTAATTGACGTAATACAACTCTTACAACTAGTCTTTGTTATGAGCCGAAGTCCAAATTATAAAGCACATCATGCACTAATATATCCCTGAAAATACTGAAGCGCAAGGCAAAAATATGATCTGCAGCAGTGCAGAGATTTTATAGAGAAATTTAGCTAGAGAAGCTGGTAGCGCCTTAATTAACATGCCTGCCACCTATTCATTGGCAGGAACATGACTTACTTTGAGTGTACCATCAGCTACCTTCTCTCTAACAAAAAGTAAATACTATCTTGGGTACTTAATATAAAAGTTGGTTGATTTTTGTTGAAAATATAAATAAAGCTAAATATCCAAGTTAAAAGTATTTATTTTTTCATATAATTTACATTAAATATTAGCTTATGAGTCAAGCAAAATAGTTTTGAGATGAATAATAAAGATAAATATTTTTAAAATAGTGTATTTAGATTCTGTAATTGCTGCAACAAAAGTTAACTAGTTCTTAGATTAAGGATAAGAGGTAGTACAATTCAAAATGTTTTGACTTGTTATGTAGCATATGATCTGCTAATAATACCACAATACCAGAATATCACACCTAATTGATAGAATACAAGTAACTGAAACATTTATTTCTTGTAAGATAGCTAAAAGCCACAACACATCACCTACAGAGTTTGCCACACTCCTATATTCAGCTTCCGTGGTGGACTGCAGGTTATCTATGAACTATCCACATAATTGGATTTAATCCCAAGAATACACAATATACACTTTAAATTTTCTTTGCTGGCTGAAGCGATTGTTCCCGAAACTTTGAGCGGTGACATTTGGAGATCGCCACTGAAACTAATGATGGCCAACGAATAAGTTGTTGCTGGTGAAAGTATGCATTGGCGGCGACACATTGGTCACCGCTGAAAGCATGTATCGACGGCGACTATGTTGTGGCCATTGACTCTTCACCAAAAGAATCAATTTTTAGGTACCAAATGAAACGATCTTTGATCATTTAGGTACCGAATAAATCAAACAGCACATTCATATAATTAGATATTATGCATCGACATTCAAAATTAAAAGTGGTTTTTGTTATTACAACTCATCAATTACTTCCCACACACAACACAGTCCCTACAAAAATTATGGGAATTAATTGACATAGGCCACAAACAAGAAGCTATGCTTCAGTGCTAGTTCTTTGATCATCAAGCAGCAGGTACATAGTACATAATCTCCAGCATTGCCATCGTCTACACCACTTCAATCCTTCAGGTTCCCCAAGAAGCATGATTCTCATAGACTTGATTATCTTCTTTTGCTTGTTTCGTCCAAAACCATGAGGCTTCAATCACAGGCTTCATACTGTTGGAGGAATTTTAATTTATTGGGAAAATATGGAAATTAAATAATACTAAAGAAGATGCTTTAGGAAATTGGTTGTGGTTGGTTTAATTGGTATTGGTAAAGAGAGATATAGGACTTACAAATAGGCCGGGCAAAAGAAGACGGTAAATCTCATTCTAACACAAAGAAGGCATGTGGAGAGTGTGAAATAATTGTGGCCTATTGCAGAATAGTTGTGTGTGTATCTCTTTGACACTTTGGACGAAGCATCCAAAAGCAAAGAAAAATAAGTTAATTAATATGAATGGAATGGGACCGTTCATTGGGTCTTTCAAAGGTCAATAAGCATGTTTATGGTTAATGGTAGTCACTTGGAAGGCATAAGACATATCCTTTAACAACAGCATCGGGTTGGATAATTAATGATGAAAATGTACATTATGTCGATCATCACAACTACAGTTACATATAGTGGAAGGGGCTAATCTTTCTCAATGTAAATAATTAATGTTTGAAGCTCCATAGGAAAAGGTATCCACATTTAGTGTCCTCCAACACCATCAAGTTGAGGGATATGAAAGATGAAAATATGATATGTATGCATGATGCACTGGAAAAGGGAAAAAATGGAATGTAAAGAAATAGTTCACTAAGCAAAAGTTGGTTGTGGCCAAAATAAAATTTCATCGCGGCGAACATAAAATTTGGTCCCGATGAAAGTGTACAGAGAGCTATTTCTCACATAAAAACAGAATTGGCCGCGATGAAAGTATATTTTTGTCACGGCGAAAGTGCGGAATGATGTAAAATGCAGATGAAAGCTAGTCTATACTACTATGCAATACTAAGATATAAACAAACTAATCATATACTATGAACAAAGATGCAAAACTAACAAACAAAAACACAATCTAACAACTAATGGCACTTAGCTTTCCCAGCAACAGCGCCAAATCCTTGGTCCGACTAAGCCACAAATTGTAAACTTAGTTTGTTGGTTAGCCTTGAAAATGGATCAAGAATATTAATTGTGATTTCCAAGGATTGTACAGTGACAACCCTAAGGTCGTTCTCTCTGGAAGCTACTATTATGTACCACTAATTCTTAGCTTCTGATTATACTTTAATGCAAATGCAATTGGTTTTCAAATCTTTATGCTATGTACCTAAACTAATTGCAAAAGAAAACTTGTTTTTGGTATTTTATGGGTGATAGAGAGATTAAAGCAGATTTGAGTATGAAAAGTGTATGTGATATGGATTCTTCTTGAAAATATTATCATACAAATTACTAGAAATATCTAAAACTTTAATATGTATAATGTACCAGTTAATGTTACTTTCACCTTACACAAATGTTGAATGTTGATAATGAATTTAGTTCCCTTTCAAATACACATTTGAAATATGACTAGTTGGTACCAGAGCGAACTCTTCCAGCTAGATTCCATTATTCCCTTTTCATTATTGCACATTTTTATCTTGCTATCTTCAAATTTATTTTTGTATTATTTGGTATCAGATCCCGAACACTCAACACCAATAACTTGCATATTTATATATTATCAAATAGTATATGTGCATACATGTAATATCATATCTACCTTAAATAATAACTAAAAATTTTTCGCTTTTGGAGGATTCACCTAAATTTGTAAATGTGCTGTCAAGACATGTTTACTTTTAGCTTGGAGAAAAAAAAACCATGTCTTCTCTAAAATGATTTCTACTATTATTAAAAAAATGATAAAATCCAATCAATTTATTGTTAAACAAAAATCTGTGCTCTGGAATTAATTGTTCTAAAATAAAATTTAAATATAATTTAATAAAGATATACGTATACACACATAATATCATAGTAAAATATTATTGTCTTGTCTTATGGCCTCATAAAAAGCATATGTACATGCATAATAAATAAGTTGTTGTTAGTTTGATAGAATTAACTTAAAAAAAAGTGGTTTTCCTCAAATTTAAAGAAATGCCACTTTTCTTTATGTTTTATTAATTATATAATAATGCTGAACTTGAAGTTTTATTCATTTGGTTCCATCTGCATCTGCATCTGCATTTGCTAGTGGGTATGGTGATGGGACTAGTGAGAATGAGGAAAATTAGTGGTGAAGGTTCTAGAAGGTGGGGACTATTAGGGTTGAGGAAGAGGATACAAATGAAGGTTGCCTTTATCATTATTGTCATGGCTTGTTTCTAGGTTGCCTTTATCATTATTGTCATGGCTTGTTTCTATGTATTGTCATGGCTTTAATTAACATCTTGAATATTACAATATTAAAAACAACGATTCAAAATTCACCATAACAATAAGGAATAAAAGTTATATAGCTTATGTGTAATATCCGCATTTCTGTAGCTTGAACTAAAGGCTAGACTGGTAAATTATGTGATAATCTAAGGCCCATAAATAAGGAAAATATAGAGGAAAATGCCTAAAGAAAAGAAAGATCTAAGGCTCAAAGTGTCATCAAATAATAAGGACATTTTGGTAATTTGGTCAAAAGTCAACCCAAAAGTCAAAGTTGACCAAAAAGTCA
>JANTPZ010148975.1:0-15772 GCA_025593235.1 Vachellia pachyceras | reverse complement strand
AAAGGAAGTTTTTACAGTAACACCAATACCAACCGAAGATGGCACTTATCTAATTGGGCTTGGTGTGTACGACAACAGACTTGCATGTCATTTCGGGGTTGAAGAGGAATCTGAATATGATTCCATCTGTATATGGGTGATGGAGAAGGTTGCTAGTAAATCTGGGAAGATTTTGAATTGTACTCAGAAATTTAGGACTAAACAAATACCAGACGTTGCACTTGCAGATTCTTTGTGTATTTGGAGGAATGAAATAGTCAGCGTTAACGAGAAAGAGACTAAGGTGGAGGGTGCCCCAAAGTGTTTTCTCTATCTGTTCGATCTCATTACTAATGAAGAGAGGAAGTTCAACTGTTTAACGGGCTGTGACTGGTGTGATGTTGTCAATTATGAGAAAAGTCTAGTGTATGTTAGGAGCACTCAAGGCTGAACAGTCTAACTCTAAAATAAGATCATTTATACGTTCCAAAATTCTTTTGTCACAGTAATTTTTGTCTACATCATGAAGAATTCAATACTTTTAATGTTTTTGGTTTGTCTACAGTACTTGAAGCCCATTTGATCTGTAATATGTACAAATTCAATACTTGTTGTTTCAAACTTTATTTTAACCTTCTGTATATCATCATATGCTCAATCTTCATCATGAAGAAGATACAGTTCAGTTGCTACTATATAAATTTGTTAAGTTTTTGTTGGCCACTTAGTATACAGATCAAACTTCTTAGTTTAGCTGATGCTATATAGTTATTTTTAGTTTGCATCGCCCTTTGCAAATTCATATATTTAATTAACTTAAATATTTTCTAATAAAAAAATAACTTAAATATTTAAGTATTTGGTGTTAAGTGCATATTTAAGAATAGCACATGGCCATTTCACCCTTTACAAGTTAATTATCCAATAAAAAATCTTCCTACCTTAATTGACGCCCACTCATGAAATTGTTTCAAAGAAATCATATGTAAAATTTTTTTAATAATGCCATTATTTAGAGAAGTTAAATTAAATTTTTTGTCAATATATTTTTAAAATATAATTTGAAATGAATTTATCATCACAGATTAAAATGTGATAATCATTTTAATTTTTAAATTTGATTAAAGTTTTTTTAATATTTTGATTTTAAACTTTAAAAACGAAACGGGTTGAGAGGCAATATAGTAATTTTCAGATATAAAGTTACGTGGTTAGTCGGCTAGTCCTAACAACATCATATAATCTTTTTCCCGCTCTGTTCTTCTCAGTTTCCTTTCCATTTCCAAGAACCAAGATTGCAGAACGTAGTTTCTTCCTTCACTCCAATCTTGACTCTTCTTCCCAAGCTTGCGAATTCCTAATCCCTAATTCCCTCCGGCTAGAATATGGCGAGCCGAGGCGGCTTTTCCTTTCTGCCAGACGAGATGATCACCTACATTCTCAAGAGGCTTCCTGTGAAATGCATTGTCCGATTGCGATGCGTTTGTAAACAATGGAAAAATCTCTTCAAGACCCCATTCTTCATCAATGAACACCTGAGACACTCTGATCGCAAGAACCCTTTTCTCCTCCTCCATGAATTTAACTTCGAACATGGGAGTTCATCCTTCCGTTTGCTTAATCATAAGTTGGAAACCGTAGAAGTTCTTCACATTCCCTCCATCGATTCCTTCAGAAGACATAGGTGGAATATCCTTGGTTCCTGTAATGGCCTGATTTGTGTCATAGTCGATGAGTATGGAACGGAGAATCCTACTTTACTTTGTCTGTGGAACCCAGTGATTAGAGAGGTCAGAGAAGTATCCCCCTTATATGATAACTATAAGCATTTATGCAACATAGGATTTGGGTTCAGTAGTGTCATTAATGATTATAAGATAGTGACATTTGGTAATAAAATGTTCGCTGAAGATGGTGAAATCGATGGTCGTATTGAAGTGTATTCATTAAGCACAGATTCATGGAAGGAACTAGAATTTGGGCCTTTATGGGGAGCAGTAGATGATTTACTTGAAGTTTTATCTGAGTGTGAAGCTGTCAGTGTTGATGGAACTATTTTTTGGTTGGTTCGAAATGAGGTAGTTTCGTTCGACATTGCAAAGGAAGTTTTTACAGTAACACCAATAACAACTGAAGATGGCACTTATCTAATTGGGCTTGGTGTGTACGACAACAGACTTGCATGTCATTTCGGGGTTGAAGAGGAATCTGGATATGATTCCATCTGTGTATGGGTGATGGAGAAGGTTGCTAGTAAATCTGCTGGGATGATTTTGAACTGTACTCAGAAATATAGGACTAAACAAATGCCAGATGTTTCACTTTCAGACACTTTGCGTATTTGGAGGAATGAAATAGTCTGCCTTAACAATAAAGAGACTGATGTGGAGGGTGACCCAGATGGTGTTCTTTATCTTTTCGATCTCGTTACTAATGTAAAGAGGAAGTTCAACTGTTCAACGGTCTCTCGTGGGTGTGATGTTGTCAATTATGAGAAGAGCCTGCTGTCTGTTTGTAGCATCCAGGCTGAATAGTCTGGCTCTGAAATATGATCATATTTGTACGTTCCAGCTTTCCTTTGGCACAGTAATTTTGGTGGAAATTGATGCACAAAACCTTTTAATGTTTTTGGTTTGGTCTACAATACTTGAAGCCACTCTGATCTGTGATTTGTAATGTAGAAATTTAATACTGGTTGTTTCGAACTTTATTTTAGCGTTCTGTATATCAACATATATATGTTCAATTTTCATGGAGAATATATATACAGTTCAATTGCTGCTATATAAATTTGTTAGGTTCTGTCGTTGCTCCGTGTTTCTCATGGTTGAATATCAATACTAGTTGTCTCAAACTTTCTCAACATATGTTCAATTTTCATGGACAATATATAGTTTAGCAACTGCTATATATATAAATTCGTTAGGTTTTGTTGGCCATTTAATATACAGATCAAACTTCGTACTTTCTCATGTTTTAATTTAATGGAGCAATAGAATTACTACACAGCACAGTATATGAGTCATCGCTTTATGTTTCTCATGGATTTCATTTAGTTTAGCTGCTGCTATTTTAATTTTTTTTTAGTTGTATTGGCCACTTAATATATGGAGGGAAACTGACAGATTAAAGCTTCTTGCTGTGTCAATTGTTATCTAAATGGAACAATGGGTTTGATGTTGCTGCTATTAGATAGGTAGATATGTACCTAAAACTGTGATAGTTTTATTTGTCTTAAGGTTTAAAATGATGCCAATAAACTTGTAAATCACATCACCACTATAGGATTACTGTGCATATGAGCACAGAGATGTTATTCTACTTTCACTTTGTGATTGGAAACCTGGGTTTTTTTTTTTTCACTGAATGGGTGAACGACTGAGCAAATTAGCAGCTGCAAATAGAAACAACATGAAGTGGAAACGGGGAAGAAAGAGGAAAGGGGTTAATATAATCCTTGGCACTTTGAATTTAACGTTATTTAATTTAAAATCAATGATTTTATTCACTCAAGTTTCATTTTATTTTAAAACATTGATCCTTATAACATAATAAAAATATAGAACACTTAGCTCCTTAAGAGATTATAACCACTAATTTTAAACTTGATGAAGTGAAACCAAAATAAAGGTAAACTTAAGGGATCAAAGATATATTAAGCTAAGAATAGGAAATAAAAACTTAAAAAGATAATTAGAGAGAGAAGGACCCAGAGAAAGAAACTCAATATTTACTTATGTCAAAACTTTTGAATGTGTCAATTTTAAATTTATGGAGGAAGTTTAAAAATTCGATATTTTTAATAAATAAAAAATTTTGCTTTTGTTATGAAAAATGAGCAAGACAACTAGACAAGAGACGTAAAGGATAATTTGAGACGTAAATAGCTATGATTTTCCACTTGTGGAAACAGAAAATGAAGACTTTTCTCAGACTTGACGCGTTAATCCTTATCCCTATGCATATTTTGAAGTAATCTACAACTTTGGTTTATATTATCTTAAAGAAGCATAATTTTTACATTTTTCAATATTTATTCTAAAAAATGCAATGACAATTAATTAAGTTGGGCTAATTAATATTACTCAAATATGATTTGCTAGCATTAAAACGGCTAAGATGCAAATTTCCAATTTTATCGATGTCCCCAAAGCTACGATTAATGTGTAAATCTATCCTAATACCAAGATTTATGTTATCTCAAAGGTTTTTTTTTTGTTTAAGATTGTTTTAGAAGAACTAAAATCGGATAATGTTGTACATTTTTATTAAAAAATTTAACAGTCAAATTTTTAACAGTCGATGTTAATTTTTTAACATGATGGGGCATTGAACAAAGAAAAATTCTTAGACAACAAAACTTGAGAGTAAAAACTTCAATGGTATATTTACATCTTAATCCTTGTATAAATAAAATAATTAAAAAGTTTTTTATTAAGCACATACATCTTTCTATTCAAAACAGTTACATTCAAGATAAACTGCAGCAACAATGATGGAGATCTCCTTGAGGAGGGATTAAATATTTGAGAGAGAATTTGACACTATTGACCCTTTTTATATGCAAGAATGACATTGAAGGTGGATGTGACGATTTTAGGGTGGCACATGCCAATAACAAAAACACTACCAGAAAAATATCATTTAGCGACGGAAAAATCAGTCTCTAAATGGTTATTTTTCATCATAAAATTTTCATTTAATGACGGAAAATATTAGCGACCCTCATTTTAGCGATGGAAAATAACCATTTAACGATGAATTTTCCGCTGCTAAATGGCATTTTTTTTTAGTAGTGAAGAGACAAAAACCTTCAAGCAAATCACCGGGTATGTGTATTTATTGTTGACATCCACCAAATCTCGAATGCAATCATGGAAGGCCGTTATGTAGGAATGTCAGAGTGTGTATTTTGAAATTTTCTGATTAGCATGCAATCGATGATTAGTATTGTCATTACCTTTATACAAGTCTTCTTAGAGGGTAAAAAAGGAAGTGCCCATGTATAGTCATATCAATCTAGGCTTACTTTCTGCAGATTTAATCACACGTATATATGATATTTGGGCAATACATGTAAGAATCACAAACGGAGGACTAATTGGTAAATTGCTGGGGCCATAGTGCAATTATGTTTATTGGGGAGCATTTAATGAAATTAATCTTGACACGGCCGTTTTCTCATGAGTCGGGTTTATGAAAAGGGTATTGTAAGTTTTTAAAGTTAGATGATTGAGTATGGATGAATTTATAAATCTATTAAGGGTATGGTATGAAAGGCCAAAGGTTGTGAGGGGGTGTTTGTACATCCACATAATTTAATATTTTATAACCACTCTGGAGCTTATAAGAAAATTAGTTTTTAAGTTATAAATGATTATAGGGTTAATACATTCTTTGATCTTCTAAGTTTGTTTTCATTTTGTTCAAGGTTAATACAATTTTTTATACTTTAACTTTGTTCTATTTCTGGTTTTGATTCCTCAAATTTAAAACTTATAATTTTAGTTCTTGAAAGAGAAAAATGTTTTAGATTTTTATCATATTACATAGACTAACACTTTAAATAAAATGAAATTTGATGGATTAAAACAATTGGTTTTAAACTTGATGGATAAATACAAAATAAGGGTAAAGTTAAGAGAATAAAATTATATTAACTCATGGTTAATTGTAAGAGTAACTTTAGGCATTCGTTTTTGTGAGCCACGATGGATACTTAATCTTCCTCTGTGGCCTTTTATTTATTGGGCTTATTTGGAAACGCGATAGAGAAGTACTTTTACACAATTCGAGGTAAATATATGAAGGAGATTGTCTCATTTTGCGGAAAAACACTGTTGAACGTGCTTTTAGGAAGTATAAATGCTCCTCAAACACATCCATTGTTTTATGTTTGTTTAGGAGCTTCTCCTTCTAAACAATTGTGTGTCTGTTTGGGGAGCCCGTTTGCTGTAAAAAATTCATTTTGGGGCATTTTGCCCTAACGGCCATTTTGCACCGACGATTCCACGCACAGCTCAGCTCTCAACCTTATGACCCGTCTCATTGTACGCATGAGGAATCTGCTCAACCTTATGTCCCGTCCGGTCACTCGACTTCACACGCACAGCTAGTCTTCCCTTGCCCTAATACCCCAGCTCGCGTTCGTCCTCTCCATTCATGACCCTCGTGGTTTCATTCTCTTTGCTGGTTAAAGTTTGGATTCCTTCCTGCTAGATGATGCTCTCAGCTTGGTAGGCTTCAAAAATCGCTTTGCGACTCTCACGGCTTCAACCTCCTCTACATCTCAGATCTGTACCACACGGGATATCTCGATTTGCTTCTCTTCTCCCCTATTTGTAGCTACATTTCTTACTCCTTCAACCTCCTCTGCGTTTCTAACCCTTATTTGCAGCTCACGGCTTCAACCTCCTCTGCATCTCAGCTTCGTTCTCAGCTGCGTTTCAACCTCCTCTGCATCTCAGGTCTGCAAGTAATGAAGCTCCCTTTGGCTGTGGCTAATCATCCTTGAGCTTCCCTTTGTCTCTGATCTACAAGTAACCAAGCTCCTCAATTGCCTTCCCTCTTCGTCCCCAGTAAGGTGAGCCTCGGAGCTTATATGTTTGCATTACATTCAAACATGTTTGCATTACATTCACACATGTTTTGTATTCATTATATGTTTGCACATTCACACATGTTTTGTATTCATTATATGTTTGCATTACATTCACACATGTCACACTGCTTTATTATTATATTAGGGAAATATTATTTGCTTGATGCTGGCTATCCAACACCGATGGGATATCTTATTCCGTATAGACGTCACGCTATCATCTTCCCGAATTTAGACGACAATCTGGATTTACAAATAGTAACAAAGCATTTAATTATTACTATTCTAATTTGCAGTCTACTATTGAAAGAACATTTGGGGTGTGGAAGAATCGATTCGCAATTATGAAGCATATGCCACCATACAAATTCAAAACCCAAGTATTGATTGTTTGTGCAAAGATGGCCATACATAATTTTATTAGGAGAAACTCTCAAACCGATGATGATTTTGTTAGAGCTGCGATTAAAAGTGTTGAGCTTGATGACACTGATGATGACATTAGTGAGGTGTCTTTATCAAATGTACCATCCGATTCAACACAAATGAATCTCGTACGTGATAGGATCCAAGATAAAATTGTACAGGCTTTAATGTTGGAGTAAATATGTAACATTTGTAATCATTTGACCATGTACGTAATATAAATATTTTTTTAGAATCTTCAATTTTATCATTTCATTTTTTCTAATTTAATAAAAAAGTTAAAATAATTATATGTATTAATGATATTCATGTCCTTTTAAGTAATTTTTATCCGAAAGTTACTTCTCAAAATTTCAAAAAGTATGATAATACATGTCATTTTTAAAACTCAGACTTAAGATCCAAATAAATATGATAGAACTTTACATTGTCTGATCAATTGATAGCTTCTATTCTATTATGCAATATTTGTAATCATTTAGCCATTTATATAATGAAAATATATTTTCCGAACCTTTAATTTTATCATTTCAATTTTTTCTAATTTCATTTAAAAAGTATAAAATAATTATATGTATTATTGATATTTATGCCCTTTTAAGTAATTTTTATACAAAAATCACTTCTCCAAATTTCAATCTAAACATAAATGCATTTTACAAAAAGTCATTTTGGTCAACGGTTTACTCAAACGTAATTGCATTTTTACTAATGGTTTATCCAAACATAAATTTTATTCATTCTATTAAAAGCCATTTTCAAAAGTTATTTCTCTCAACGATCATTCTCCCAACAGAGTTCCCAAATACACTGTGTCTGTACCTTTGTTTTTACTTTTAGTAATGAATCCTTTGTTAGGAGAAAAAATGCCTTTTGTTTTGGTTTAAACATTCAATCTTGATCTACTTTATCTTTAAAATTTATATTTTTTCTAATATCTTCTTATTAAGAAATTTTAATCAAGGTAGTATTCAAAGAAAATGATTAAAATAGATAGTTTATACATACCAATACACACATTTTTTTATTAATAATTAATTTAATTAACTTTTAAGTAGTGTATTCAACTTTTTTAATCTTTCCAACAAAAATCAATTGACTCTTATACTAATGATTTGATGAAGCAACTTTTTTTAGTTCCGTTGGCCTCTTAATATAAAGAGGGAAGTGGGAAGGAAGGGTTAACATAAACAAAACTTATCTCGTAAATCGTAAATTACGTTAAAATTATATCTTACAAAACTAATCCAAACAGCGCATGTTGGTCGTAGCGTTATAAAATCACATTTTTGTATGGTGGGATAAAAATTCATATTACATACTTATTTCTTAAACTATAAATGGAATGATAGGTTTGATGCAGCTATCATATATGTACCTAAAGTTGAAATTTTCTTTTATGTCCTGTGGTTTAAAGTGATGCCAATAAGATTTGTAAATCACATGACCACCATATGCTTACAGTGTACATGAGCACAAAATGGTATGTTCTACTTTCACTTTCAATTTTCATGAAATATCATATCTTGTCACTTTGATTTCTGAGTGCTAAGTAATTTGTGTAGTCATTTGTATGGAAAAATTAAAAAAAAATAGTAGCAAGAAAAGAAAAGTGAGATGGGAAAATAATTGTATGTGCATAAAATTTCCCTGGTGTCTGAGTAAAAACAGTAATAATAAACAATAAGGCAATCAATGTTTGATAAGGAAAATAATGACAATGATGTAATGTAATAAGCAATATTACTTTCAATAATTATCTTTCAAATGGTTCAACCAAACAGGAGCATGAATGAGAAGTATAAGCACTTTGCCAACTTAATTGATTATGCTCAATATGGGTATTAGCCAAAAAAAAAATTATCAAGAAGATGGTTTTTTTTAAAATTTTTTTTTTGCAGGCATCAAATGTAGGAGAATATGTGCATGTTTGGATTAGCAGTTGAACATACTTTTTCCATCGTAATTTATATTCTACGAGGTAAATATGTGATGGGAGTTTCATATTAATTTATGTAAACATGCCTTTTTAACACCATGGCAAACTGCTATCAGAAAAATGTCATTTAGCGACGGAAAAATCCATTACTAAATGGTTATTTTCCATCAAAAAATTTCCATTTAGCGACAGAAAATATTAGCGACCCTTGTTTTAGCGACGGAAAATAATCATTTAGCGATGGATTTTCAATTAGTAAATGGTATTTTTCTGGTAGTGAACATGCCACGAGTTCTATGAGGAGAAAATATTATTGGACTAATAAAACAATGCAGAGTAATCATACTATTTGAAAATAGAATGTGTCTTTTCATCTGTGTTTTTACCCTAACACCTATGGGAAAAAAATTCCTCCTTTACCATCAAAATAAAATGATACGAATTTATAGTATGCATAATAACAATATTTTAATTACTATTTAATGCAATTGCATCTTCAGACTAAAACAAAAAACTATTCGTAAATATAGAACATTCCCTGCAAACTGAGCTTTTCCCACATTGATTTAACAACTCTAATTTAGGGGATATGCATTTAATAATGAAGTAAATAAGATTGGCAGTTTAGCAAGATGATAAAATCTGTTATAAGTTTTAAAACTAAATTTTTTATATTTAAAAATTATAATTAATTCAAAAAATATAGTACAATAATTTTATATTAATTATAAATAAATTATTAAATGCATATTTCTCCTGTAAATTAATTTTAATGTAAAATAAATTATTTAGAAAGTAAATTTAATTTTGAAGTAAATTATTGACTTTCTTTTTTAGCCTTATGTTTACCATATGGCATATGCAGTATTATTTTCAGAACTTCCATGTGTATAGTATCTTTCATTTTTTGCATCTTTATCCATATCCTTACCTGATAATCCCATGTCGGACGTAATTCCATGGCCACGTATGCATTACGTAGCTCTCGCTCTTCAAAATTCCCCTCTCCTTTCTCATCCATGGCTATCATTTATCCTCACACCCCTCCATAGCTGGACGTTAAAAAAATCAACTTCAATTGATCCCCACAAGTTGCATTCTCTCCACACATATTCAGCCAACTCTTTTCTGCAACGCTTTCACTTTCTGCGAAAATTTCAACTCTTTCGCTGCTTGCGCGTTTTCACTTATCATCCTCACTTTCGGGATTTTTTTTTTGCTCCTGCAAGTTAGGGACAGTCAAAATCAAGAGTTCAGAATTTAATTCTAATATCCTTGAATTTGAAGATGGGTATCAATAAGTGAAGCAACGGATTGCAAATGAGCTTCTTCCCGCGGTGTTCTATAGCTTGGTGAGCATTATCACCATGACGGAGGCGCTAGTTTACTGCCAAAGCTTCAAGGTATTATCTTCAACATTGTTCTTCACTCTTGTTTGCGGTCTGTCTCGAATTAGTTTGTTGTTAATTAAGATGTGTGCCTCTTGTGGTTTTGTTGTTATATTGAGCTGTGACATTTTTCTCCGAGTTTCTTTTTTGGTCTCTTTGAGGGAAAGGTCAAAAGGGAAAAATGGAAATTAAGGACATTTCGACTTCAAAATCGTTGCTTCATCTATTGTTTATTCAAATTTAATTTTAATGAACTATATTTGGTTGCCTCAGAAACATCAATTGACATTTGTAAACTGTTAAGTAGGAACTTCTTGTTTAATGCGGATATTCCTTCGTTTGGTATTGAACGTTGTGGTTAATACGTAGAAGTGGTGTTTTGAGTTTTTGTTATTACATGGAGTTGCAATTCTAATCCTTCCCTTTTAAGGAAACGGGAAACAATGGAAACTAAAGATTTTAAACTTGGAAATTGCTGCTTAGATTACTGTACATTCTAGTAAAATTCATATAAGCCAGGCATTTGCGTGTAAATTGCCAAATATGAACTTGTTGCTTAATGTGCATGGTTGAATAGTTGTTGGACTTTCTAACATTTCCTTGGAATTTCCTTGCAGGGCTATGATGGTACCAAACAGAAGGGTCCAAATTGGGCTCACAATCATGCTATTTCACCAATTTGTAGGAATTCTGTTTTCATGATATATTCATATAACAAATCAGGGCCACCACTATTATCCCACCGTGTTAATCACAGGATAAGTCATCGGATTTCTGTGCCGGAGAATTGTTTTGAAAACAAAATTTCCTGTACTTCCTCATTCTCTCGTTGGAAAGGGTTCTATTTTTCCAAGTACCGGCCAGTGCATTGGGAGGGGTTGCGGACCAGTGCGGCATATGATGTTGCTGGTGCTGTTGAAGTCATCAATGATTTAGGATTGGATACTCTTACATTCTTGGCTGTGACTGTCTTGATTGTACCCACATTCAAACTAATTAAAGCTAGTCCTGTAAGAATTTATCAGTATTTTATTTTTCCTTTATAAATTCAGCTCTTGAAAATTTCATATCCTTTATTGCTACAATTATTACATAATCTTCAGTATTAATGGCCATGAATTCCCATATTGATTTTACCATTCAGTTATTTATTTTGGCTTACAATTTTACCATTTCGAATGTTAGGAAACTGCATAGACACAGAATAGAAAGATGCATGACTTCATTCTTAATGATGAGCAGCATAATTTGGGGATTGGAATTTTATGATTTACAGCAAATTCTATGACTCATTTGGTAACCGAACATGTTAAATCTACATGGCCTACCAGAGATTTTATGCTTTATTTTTATTTAGTCCCTCATGCTCTAGTGCATGACTTCGTTTCCCCCCATTATTATATTTTTCATCACTTCACAAACTTAAGAACATAAGAAATTATAATATACCTTGAAGTTGAAGTTACTGTTCTATTTAATACAAAGCATATCGGTTAGGAGTCAATGGAAAGTAATGAATTTAATGCTGTCATTAATTTATGCTTATGCCAAAAATGAGAATGCCTTTTATACAAAAAAGCTGCTGAACGTATAGAAACATATATTGAACAATTTTCATGAACATACATGCTTCAGAATTCAAATGTGATGTAGCAGTGATAATTTGTTGAAAGTTTATATATATATATACGGAATTTTTGGGATTAGTACATATAAGCAATTTTATTTATTTACCATATCACATTTATAACTGATAATAATAATAATTCCCATTTTCAGATTCTTGGCTTCTTCTTTGCTGGAGTAGTGCTCAATCAGTTTGGTTTAATTAGAAACCTAACAGATGTTAAGGTTTTGTCTGAATGGGGCATCCTTTTCTTGGTAAGATAAATCTCGGGTACCCAGGTTGTCATTTATCATGGTTATTTTAATTAATAGTTATCATAAACTTAAGTTCTGAAATCATGATACATACAACAAGTAAAGCATGATACGGTATATGGGAATTGATATTAAAAATACGAAGTGAAGTCTATATCCGGTAATTTTCCTTTGCTATTATATCTCCTTATGGATGTTGGAAGATGGATTCAATATGGATGCCAGGGTCAACTTTTAGTAATTTCCCTTGACTGGATGTCTTATAGAGGCCTTTATCCTGTGGAAGTATTCATGCATAATTCATATAGCCTATATCAAAAGATGTAGTTTCTATGAATATGTATGTGCTTCAGTTGTTAATTTCCATTTTAAATATTCAATTCATTTTCTTCACAAGCCTTGTAACTCATAGTCATTGGCATGAAGCAGTTTTTCCTTTGTTCCCCCTTTTTTGGATTTTGAACAGTGATTTGTGCTTGAATAATCATGAAATTAGAACATTGGATTTTTACTGTGGTGTTTAAATTGTAGTATGTATGTGGAAGTATGACTGGATGTTTTAAAAGAAGGTTTCTAAATCTTTAACATGACTATGAATATAGCAACCTGTGTTATTGTCATGTCTGCAAAAAATCCTTACAAACACTGTATTATTATGCTGAAGTGTCGTGCGTTTCTTTTCAGCTGTTTGAGATGGGTTTAGAGCTTTCGCTTGCACGTCTGAAAGCTCTTGCCAAATATGCCTTTGGAATGGGATTGGCCCAGGTATGTATCATGCTTTGCAGGTGTCAATGAGCATGCAACAATTTTTCTTTAGCCATTCCGTTGAAGTCATTCATTGTTTAGGGATTGAATTCTTGTACATTTTCTCTTTAGGGTTTAGTGTTTAGGATGAAGAATTTGGTATTGATTTATTATATTTAATTTCATGCATTCTATATGATTGTCTTCGAAACCGAGAGGAAATTACTAGTTCATTCAACAACCCTTTTTTGTTTGCCATTTTTGTCCTTATTTCTTTTTGGTTAAAACTCCTTTGAAGGTTGCATTCTCTACTCTAGCATTCACTGCTTTTGAACTTCCACCAAATGGAGCTATTGGTACAAAGATTTTGGAGTTCCTTTTCCACTCAAGGCCTGATCTGGTAAGATTTTCTCTCTCTTGTGTCTCTATTTTGGAATAAAATATCCTTACTTCTTCGCTAAATTACCAAATAACGTAGCACTATTTGAGTCATTTCTGTGTTAAAGCATAATGGAATGTTTTTAATTCATTTTCCTGCAACCACTAAATGCAAGACTGGTGAGATTATCTAAATGCCCATACACACTTACATGTAACTGATTTGATGGTCACAAGCCAGCATCTAGTGTGACAATGTGCTATCCTGGGTTTCCTTATGCACCTAAGCTCTTTTTCATGAGACAATTTGAGACAACCCTCAGGAGACATATTTTAGATGTCCATTCTGGGATACATGAATTTTAAATGTGGAACTAGACCCATTAGATGTGTTGGTGATCTGCGCAAGCTTCAAGGGTGAACTAATAGGCTTTGATTTCATGCTGTTAAGAGTTGAAGAAACGATTCTTGGTCCCTTACTAGGGGCTTGAGTTATAGGTCAAGCGGTTCCTCAACATTGTACTTGATTCTTGTTGACAATATGTGTGCATGTGTGTCATTGTTCCATCTTGATTAGCCCTTATTGACTGTTTTCTATGCCATACATTGGTTTCTTTCTTTCTTTCTTTTTTTTAAATTTCATCCTTTATTTTATTTATTATTTTGGCAAAGTTTTGATAGTGTAGCATGAGGCGATTCCTGTGCTTTAAATTTTTGCATTAAGGGATTTCTGTCAACTTGAATTATTATTCTGCAATATATATAGTTTTGAAGTTGTAATTTAAATTACAACTTGCAAGAGAAGGTTTTGCATTCAAAAAGCCCTAGGAGAGGGTCCATGATTTTGTTATGTTGGTTTAATACTTTTGTTTGTAGGTGAACATCAGGAGCATTGATGAAGCTGTAGTCATTGGTGCTGCTTTGTCTCTCTCATCCTCTGCATTTGTTCTACAGGTATTTGTTATTATGAACCTATATACAAGCTGATTCCATCACCTCGTATTTACAAAAAAGAAAGTGCCTGACATTTTGTCGTATTTTTTTTTTCAAGCTATAGTAACTGTGTGCATTCTGCAAGTATCTTGTTTTCTTACATATAATTTGATTCATCCATACTCAGCTTTTAAAAAGAAGAAAACTCCCCTGATGGAGGGCAAAAGGAAAACCGGGGCTCTACTTATAGCAACAAAAAATATTAATGCGACAAAGATTTTTAATTGAGGCAAAACTAGAGAGGGTAATTTTGCCTAGTAATGTGAACAAGAACATCCTTGATTTTATCGACCTATTTTCCTTTCAATATTGCATCTAATATCATTATGAAAGTTTTAGTAGGAATACCAGTAATTCATGTCCTTGATTGCATTATTGATGCAACCAAAATATAAAGCAGACTTATAAATATGAAATTCTTAATATTCTTCTGCTCCTAACTCCCTCCTTTATGCGCTATTTTGAAATAATTGGTTCTTTTGAAGATAATATCCCTTTTTTAATCTTTGTATCGATTTCCACTCTGTACCTACAGCTTCATGATGATTCTTTTTCTATTTGTGATCAAGTTTTTGAAGTGCTGCCGTCTCTATGCAGCCCATTTTGTTTGTGTGCGACTGCTTGCTCTGCTGTACAGTGTTTGTTGAAAGGAATTATGGTGAAAATAACAAGTCTGCTACATTTGGATGATTCTAGTTGAGTGATAAACATAAAAACCATCATGATAATAATTTGGCCAACTTGCTTACCAAGTGTATGTAAAACTAGCTTCTTGCAGAGAAAGGTGAACTTCCTACAAGATTTGGTTCGGCAACTCTTGGAATACTTCTTTTCCAGGTTTTTCCTCACATTTTTGCTTGATTTCATTGTCTTTGTCAATTTAATATGTAGCAGATAGAAGTCCTTTAAGAACTTATAGTTTACCTGTTGATTATTTGCTGGTATGACATTCTAGATTGACTTGAGAAGATGTTAGAGCGGATGGAAGTTTATTTTGTCCTCATTTATGTCTGTTATCTGCAGGACATAGCTGTTGTCCCACTCTTGGTCATTCTTCCAATACTAGAGAGCCAGGTGAGATGTTAACTGGAATAATATTTAAACTGTTGCTCTATAACAACCAACTTTTTTCTCCTGTTCTGTTTTTTCGTGACTGAAAATTTATTGGTGACTTGAAATTTTTTTTTTTTTGGTAGGCAGCTAACGATTATGACCTAATGCCAACTTTGATATTATGTATTGAATTGGTTCTTCTGCTTGTAGATGCATCAATCCGTTCATTGATGGTTGACCCTGTTCTTTCTGATTTGTGTATGTAGAATTTGACTCAGGAAAGTATATGGCCAATGCTTGCTCAAGAAAGTTTAAAGGCTTTGGGTGGATTGGGTCTATTGTCCCTTGGGGGAAAATATATTCTTAGGAGAGTTTTTGAGGTCTGTATCA
>JANTPZ010148971.1:0-11064 GCA_025593235.1 Vachellia pachyceras | reverse complement strand
ATGATAAAAACAGATGAATACATAATGAAATTAAATTTAAATAATTAAATTTTAAATGATTGAATGAATACATGAAAGTGTAAATTTTGTATGGTTTTGATGAGATTCTTCACGGGTGCCATGGTCTTGTAGCTTCTGGGTTTACTTAGTTTATCTTTATCTGGTATGTTATTTTTACGACATTTTGTGAATTGAGTTTTATGGTTATCTTAGTGCTTGTTTGGAGGAAGAGATATTCTTAAGCTCACCCATTATACAAGATGTTGATTTATCCGTTTGTCTAATGTTCCAGTTTCTACTACCTATCTTTCTATCATTATATATACACATAAGATTGATTGCTGGTTTTATATGCTAGGTATATGGCTTATATAATGGACACCAATGAAGAGGAGAGGGTAAAGGTATTAGCTGTGAATTTATTAGCTATTAGAAGTTGAATGCTTTATCCAATGTGTTTAGTTCTCGTTTTTTGTATTTTTTACAAATCCTAATTGCAGGGCAAAACAGTTGAAGTTGGAAGAGCACATTTCGAGACAGAAAAATCAAGGTTTACAATTTTGGATGCACCTGTGAGTATCTGTATTTCATGGTTCTTATTGAATGTTTAAATGCTTTGTAATGGCGGATTCCAGAAAACAATTGCCTGGTATAGATGCTAGTTTTTATGACGCACATACGCATAGTTGACGTGTCTTTATTCTTTGGTCACCCTCTCATTTGTATTGCATGTTATCTTCTGCTGCTTTATTTATTATGTTCCTTTCTCATGCGTTGGACTTATGCAATGCATATAGATGAAATCAGACAGACCAAGAGATACGACGATGAAGTTGGCTATGCAATTGATGACTTAGCTTCAAATTTTATTAAATTGTTTAGTCGATACATATAGGCAACAAACTAGAGTAAATCCAGAGTAAAATCTATTTAAAAATTTAAATTCAAAAGATATGATCAGATGTTATTTTAATCTGATCTGATTCTTTAATTAACATAAAATAAGAAATAATATCAAGATTCAAGAATAATAATTAAACGACTGATTAGTGAGCCCAATTTAATGGGCTTGGGCTTGTATCTTAAATAGTTTAAGATGGTTTGGATATGTGCAAAGAAAGCCATTAGATGTGTTTGTGAAGAGGTTTGGGTAGACGATCTTTTTAGCCCTATGAAATGGGGTAGGAGGAAGACCATGAAGGATACTCATGGAAGTGATTGAACAGTCTTTTCTTGGAAATTTGAATGCTTTTAAATTTGTGTATGTCCCGATCACAAGCCCCTTTCTGTCTCACCTCAATAATTATTATGCAGGGTCACAAAAGCTATGTACCCAACATGATCAGTGGTGCATCTCAAGCCGATATTGGAGTGTTGGTAAGTGGATTGTTATACGTCAAACACTTGATCTTTGGTATGGTTTGATTAGCAAACATGTGATGATCTCTCCCTATCCTTTCAGGTAATTTCTGCTCGTAAGGGAGAATTTGAAACTGGATATGAAAGAGGTGGACAAACCCGTGAACATGTCCAGCTTGCAAAAACATTGGGTGTGTCTAAGCTGATTGTTGTTGTTAATAAAATGGACGAGCCTACAGTGAAGTGGTCAAAAGAAAGGTGCTCTCTCGTCCCTCACTCATTACCTCCTAATTTGTTCGCCTCCTTTCTTCTCTTTCATTTTTTTTAAGATTTCTTACCTACGTTGTGTTTCTAGGTATGATGAAATTGAGTCAAAGATGATTCCTTTTCTAAAGACATCAGGCTACAATGTGAAGAAAGGTATTGGTGTTTTGTTTTAGTTTGTCATTGTCTTTTTGACAATGTGATGGGTATGTGCTTTGCTGTCATTCCTGTTTTTGGTCGTTCTAACTGCTTGATTTATGGGTTAGAGCATTGGTAGATCCATTATTTTTTACACAGGGCAACTGCCTTTATATAAGCTTCTGATAGTATTCATAGGGTGGTGCTTTTACTTGAACAACTTTATTTGAGCAGCTGCTTATCTGCTGTAAGGAACCAGGGTTGAGGCCCTTTGGTTTATCTGCGAAGTTTTTTTTAATTAAAAAACACATTCTTGTGAATCTTTTCTGTTTTTCCTATAAAACTTTACTGCTTTGCAGCTACCTCAATGGTGAGCTACTTGGAATGCTTGTGAAAACGGTTGAGAAAGCCCTATTTAAGAAGCTATTTATTAAAATATTTATTATTATTCTTTTGTGTTTGAGATTTAAATGGTCATGGACGCGATACTAAATTACAGTTTTTAATTTACCAGATGTCCTGTTCTTACCTTTATCTGGGCTGATCGGTGCAAACATGAAAACGAGAGTGGATAAAAGCATTTGTCCTTGGTGGGATGGTCCCTGCCTGTTTGAAGCCCTTGATGGTGTTGAAATTCCGCCTCGAGACCCCAATGGCCCTCTCAGGTAATGTATCTCTTGCCTGGATAAAGTGTCATTGTGTAATCTAGCAAATGGGAAAGTTGTCATGTGTCCTTGAGTTCTTTTTGGTCATTTCTCATACAAACATGCTTGTGTGTGTGGGCCTGCCACTGTCGGCTTCTTTTTTCGGTAAAGGAAATATTGTGAGAGGATATAGTACATCAAAGGAATAGAGGGGAAACATTTTTCATAATGAGGTGCAGAGATAAGTTCAAGAATAATCATACAAGGTCATCAGTACAATATGGGTTAAAGTATCTATTGAAGAAATGAATAGATTGAGTACCCTAAAAGGAGGCCTTGATTATAACATCTGCATTGCATTTGTTTTTTACTCTCTTTTTCTGTGCGGTGCAAGTGATTTGATAGGATGCTCAACAGATCAAGGCGTAGGAATAGGAAATTAGTTGTTGACTTAGTCATGATTGTTTGTTATTTATTTTTAGTTAAGTAAGGAGTCAGTTTATATGTTAGTGGCGTAGTGGGAGTTAGTTTTACTTAGTGGGTTAGTTTTAGTTAGTAGGAGTCTACATGCCCAAAAGGGAGGGAGTTAGTTATAATTCTGTTCCTATAAATATCTAACTTACTGTATCCAATTCATTGATGAATGGAATGAATCAGTATTTATTTTGAGATTGGAGATTCTCCCTTCTTTTGGCTTTTATTCTCATCCATTAAGTGAGATGCTTGCTTAATAGAGAGAGTAGGAGAGATTGATGAGTACCTAGATTCTAGGTCTTATCATTATTCCTGTAACTTTTTTAGTACGATGGAGATGTGTAGTTTATATGGTCTGTCTTTAAATTTCAAATATAGTAAATCTTTTCATCATGGCCTGTTAAGTTCTCTGAATTTTTGTAGTGGGTTTCTGTGATTGTATTGAGTTTGTAAGATTTTACTGCTTTCGCACAAAATTTTAAAGATTCAAATGTTTGTATCTAACGCATATGGTCTTGCTGCATGAGCTGTTAATGTTTCTGTTGATTGTTCAAGGGTTATGCTGAAAATAGGTAGTCTCTTCCCCCTAAGAAAATTTTGATGACCAATATCCTTATTGTTGAACTTCTGATTTGAATAGGATGCCTGTTCTTGACAAATTCAAAGACATGGGAACTGTTGTTATGGGAAAAGTGGAATCTGGTACTGTACGTGAGGGGGATTCCTTGTTGGTTATGCCAAATAAGGTTGGATCTTATTATGCCCTTTAGTATTCCTTGGGTTTTGAGCTTTGTCCTCCTTTTCTGTCTTGATAAACATGAAATACTGCTAAAAAATTTTCAGGATCATGTAAAAGTTGTTGCTGTATTAATCGATGAAAATAGGGTCAAACGTGCTGGACCTGGTGAGAATTTACGGGTTAGAATATCTGGTGTTGAAGAAGAAGACCTATTAGAGGGGTTCATTCTGTCTAGTGTTGGTAAGCATTTTCTGTTCCTTCAATTGTTTCCTTTTATTGTAGTTTTTTCTATCCAGTGTTGCAGTGTGGAATAAATGAATAATCTACATAATATGATCACCCACAATTTCAACTCTGCAAAAATTAGGCAACGAGTGATCTGTCTTATTGTTTGCTTTTTTATCGCTGCATATGATATGAAAAAATTGATGAGCAGTATGCCCTGTAATAGCTGAACCATGAGATGTTCTCAGACTGGCTCAGCTAACTTTTGTCAGTGCTATTATTGCACCATTCTTTTGCTTTCACCTGGTGAATAAAGAAATGCAATTTTGCATGAATGGGATTCTACTTAATTGAATATGGTTTCCTGTACTTCACTGTTGTTTCTTTTTTTTAAACATGGTTATCCATTTGCTGTTCATATTTTCATGTGTTTTGTTTTTATTTTTCCTCTTGCAGAAAATCCAATACCAGCTGTTACTGAGTTTGTGGCTCAATTGCAGATCCTTGAATTGCTGGACAATGTAAACATTCTCCCTCATCTGGGTGTTAGTTTTTGATTTCAGTGCAGTATGCATTTGCTAAGTTGTGTGTGTGTGTATATGTATATCTGGTTTTTTTATATAATCTGCTATAAGATTAACATATGTTACATCACTTGCTAGGCTATTTTTACTGCTGGTTACAAGGCTGTTTTGCACATCCACTGTGTTGTTGAGGAATGTGAGATTGTTGAGCTCCTTCAGCAAATTGACCCAAAGACAAAGAAACCTATGAAAAAGAAACCTCTCTTTGTGAAGAATGGTGCTGTTGTTGTCTGCCGAATTCAGGTGAATTTCATTGCTGTGTCAGTTTGGAACATATTTCTGTTTGATAACTTGTTTTGCGTTGCTAACTTGCTATGTTTGAGTGCCATATAAAGTTCCTACCTCCTGCTGCTTGTGCATGATGATTCTGGAGTTTCATATAAGAATTGTTGCCAAGTGGTAATTTAGTTTTTAGATGTCTCCTTGGTTGATAATTTAAACGTGTTTTACAGGTTAATAATACAATATGCATTGAGAAATTTTCTGATTTCCCCCAACTTGGGAGATTTACTCTTCGTACAGAGGGTAAGAAGTGATGGATTCCTTCATTTGAAAAGTTTGTTCCTAATATACAATGTTTGTTGAAGTCTCAAGGCACACCTCCACTTGCAGGAAAAACCGTTGCAGTGGGAAAAGTCACTGGTTTTTAATTTTGAAACAATTTTGACTTGAGGTGAGAAACTTTTCAACTGCATTGCTCTGTATCTGATGTTGACCCTAATGCTAACAAGCTTTTAACAAGACTGAAAAGATTAGAAAATAACTACACAAATGCTTAATATTAATATTACTGATATAGAATAACTATTACAGCCATAGATTACAACACAAACAATCACAATGAACAAGAAATACAAGCACACACTGATACAACTCTCACAATAACAGGATAGGGAAAATCAAAGACACAACACGCTTGCCAATCTTTTGAGAGGATTGGCCCTCTCCACTCCAAAGGCCTCAGCCCTTAGCCCTATTCTATTTCAAAATTCTTCCCTGCCCTCTGCTAGATTGATCGGAAGATTTATAGAACCCCAAAAGTGACTTCATATTCCCCAACCTATCGGCTTTGATCTCAGCCATACTATAGCCATCCTATTTTATGTTTCTTTCTCCAAAATAACAATTCAAAGTGCAGACCAGAGAAGTATGTTTTCCCTATTTCATGTTTTTTGTAAGTTACCGAAAGTTATAATCTGCTAAATTATTCGTTTCCTACTATATAGTGTTTGGTTCACCGTTGTTGATGTTACAGTTTGTGGATCTTTTCTTTTAGTCTGTTCCATATCATTTTGCTTAACTGGCATGTGATCACTTAATGAACATTAAAAAGAAAGATAATAAAAATATGCAGTTCTATATTTGAATTTTGACCCCCATGCAAAATTAACTTTCCAGGGGCCCATTTGTTTAATGTTAACAAAGTGATTTTGATTATGATAGATGGCGGATATATTGAGAGAACCTGAAGCTAAACAAGGGGTTATTGGAATAAAATGTTCTTTCAGCTTGTTATGACAAGTAATTTTGATTAGCTTAGTAAAATAAGCCAAAATTTCCTTACAACAATCCCTCATATTTTGTGTGGACAAAGTCATCCAGGAATCAGGATTCATGACCCAGGAAAATTCTGCTGCTCTACTATATTTCTGAGTTTTTTTTTTGAATCTTGCGAACAGTTTGGACAGGACGTGAATGTTGTATTGGTAAAAAGCTGGGAGGAGGCGTTGATGCATAATTGACAGCAACGAGTCCGAGATGTTTTTAATTTTGGCATTTTTATATTTGGTTGAACTTGTTGATTAGTAGTTGAGGTGAGAGCAATTGATGTTGGCACTTGTTTCTGTGTCATCCATACATGATGCATACACTTGTCCCAATCTATAATTGATTTGAGTGGACAGGTCTTAGATAGACCCCTTGTAGCAAATATTATTTATTTGCTTGCGTACATGCGGTGATCACGACGTTTAAACTAATATCCGGTAGTGTTTTGCCAGTCATTTGTGTTTATGCTTATTTTGATTATTTTAATTTCATTTGAAAAAAATTGTATAAAATATTTTATCTTTAATTTTCAAATCAATTATTTGATTTCATATAAAAGATTTCATTAAAAGATGTTTATTGATTTAATCTAGAATATCGTAATTGTTCTATAGTTAATTTGTGGGTTAAGTAGTATTTTTGTCATGAAGTATACACGTTGGAGATATAACATTTTGAAATAAGTGAATTTTCTAAATTGTATTTTGGATAAAAGGTTTAGAAAGTGGATTTTTTAAATCGTATTTTCCTAAAAAGGTGTAGAAAGTTCACTTTCTAAACCTTTTGCGGAAAATACAGTTTAAAAAGTCCAAATTAACATAAAACTCAGTTTACGATTTATAAACGGTTTAAGAAAGTTTAAACTTCAAAATGCTCTAATTTTTTTGTTTGATCTCCAAATTTAACAAATGATATATCATTGGAAAGCCTTTTAAGTCTGAGACAAGTTTGAAATCAATTGGATATCTATATTGAGAGATATCATCAAAAAGTTGAATATGTATCAAGAATAAACATATTCATGATATATTTTCATTTTTTATATCTCTCTCAATACATATCCAATAGTTGTAAAACTTTTTTCTAAACCGTATTTTTTATAAAAGGTTTAGAAAGTTCACTTTCTAAATCGTTCATTCAAAATACGGTTTAGAAAGTCTACTTATTTCAAAACATTGTATCTCATCCGTTTGAACTTCAAATTTAACGAATGACTTAATGTTGGAAATATCTACAAGTGTACTTTCAAATTGAAACAACCAAGGGATGTGTATTGAGAGATATAATAAAAAAACGAACATGTATCATGAATATATTTATTCTTGATACATGTTTGGTTTTTTGATAATATCTCGCAATTTAAATATTCAATTAATTTTAAACTTATCTTATTTAAAAGTAGACTCAAAGTGCTTTCCAATGATATATTATTTGTTAAATTTGGAGAACAAACGAAGAAGTTTCATCATTTTGAAATTTAAACTTTCTAAACCGTTTATAAAGCATAAGCTGATTCGATTGAGTTTTATGTTGATTCGAATGATGGACTTTTTAAACCTTATTTTTTACAAGAAGTTTAAAAAGTGGACTTTCTACACCTGTAGAAAGTCCACTTTCTAAACCGTTTATCCTAAATACGTATTAGAAAATTCATTTATTTCAAAACGTTGTATCTCCTCCGTTTGAACTCCAAATTTAACGAATGACCTATCGTTGAAAAGCTCTTCGAGTCTAATTTCAAATGAACGAAGTTTCACAACCATTGGATATGTGTATTGAGAGATATAGTCAAGAAACCAAACATGTATAAGGAATACATTTATTCCTGATACATGTTCGGTTTTTTTGATGATATCTCTCAATCTAGATATCCAATTGATTTTAAACTTGTCTAATTTAAAAGTATACTCAAAGGGCTTTTCAACAATAGGCCATTTGGCAAATTTGGAGATCAAACGATGAAGTTACAGCGTTTTGAATTTAAGCTCATTTGAATGAATGATTTTCTCATTCGAATGAAGTATCTCATCTTCAACTTATTCGAATGAAATTTCAAGACAAGACTTAAAATCTTTACTATTCATTTAAATGAATTTGAAATGCATTGAATGTGTTTTGCGCTAAAGATGGGGCCTTCATTCGAATAACACATGCCTTATTCGAATGAAGACAAACGTCCGTTACTTCAGGTGAAAAATGTTGCGTTTTATAAACTTTCGGGGTGAATGTGGTCTCAAAAAAATTTCTGAATACTCAATTCTTCAACGTGTATACTTCCGTGATAAAAATGCTACTTAACTCTTAATTTATAATAGATGCTCAAAACTGTGTTTTGTTATGGGAAAAGCGTGAGAAGTCTCCAATTAGAAATTTTATTGATATCTAGAATCCATGTAATATCATTGTATACAAGGGAACAAGTCAAAAGTTTCTGTTTCATGAATAAGGTAATAAATTCTCATAAACAGGCATTTTTGGTATGCGGTATTTCTTGGTTTTAATGTAAGATTTGGTTAGGGGGTTGATATTGATCCTAAATATAAGATGTATTTTAGGTTTTTGTCCTTTTCCCTCCTAATTAACTCTTGATATCCCCCCTATAATGACTAAGTAGGCGAGGGATGAAGGGAATTAAAGAAAATGACTAGTGTGTTAGAAAAAATATATTAATTAACATAATCTACTCAAATTAAAAATACCTAGTGATGAAGGTCTGTTATTGAACATGCATATATGGGAGGAATGCAGAACATATTTTGGTATACATTGCGTGATATTCTGTAACTTTTGGGGTGCCCTTGTACACTAACAAAAGGAAACTATACATTCGTGACTAAAAGAGATCATCAGAAGAGTGACGTGATGATGTATTTAGAAACTTTTTATAAAATGGAGAATTGGGGGAGCTTGGAAGTTGGAATGACATTAACAAATAAAAGTTTTCAACTATATCGGAGGTAACAATATGAACAAGTTTTATGTGCTGTTTATACTTTTGCTGATGTCGACAGCTCTGATGAAGGGTGAGACTTGTATTAATGTAATCTTGAGTAGTAATTTACTATCAGTACTTCATTTGATTTGGTATATAGAATTAAGTAACGTTTTTGTTTGGTTTAATTACTTGTGTGAGGAAGGCAATACTAGTAGCACGCACGTGTGGAATTCAAGCCTATGTGAGGTGCCTGCTGATACGGTGGAAGAGGGGTGTGATTGGCTGATTGCTACTGTCCTTGTGGATTAGTGTAATAAGCCCTTGTGAATAAATTGTATTAAATACATGTTACCAAAAAAACTCACTTTCATATGCTTATGACTTAGTAATTGAAAGTGTCATATTCATTGCCGATACGTGATCCAATTAAGTTGTTCCTTTTAGGGTCGTTGTTAGTTGAAGGCTTACTCTGACTTTATAAAACATATCATCTAACCAACAAAAATATTCAAATTAATAGGACGTATAGTAGAATGTATAGATACGTTCCTGCATCATCCATAAGCTCAGAGTAGAGTGGAGTGTTCAACTACCTCCCTCACAGGGCTTTGTTTTTGTTTGTTGAATGCTCTCTTAGTTCTATTCTCCCTTGCATGTTTGTGGCTTAACACTACGAAGCTTAGGAAACTTCATTTATGTGGTTTTATTAATGTTCAATTAACGTTTACGTGGTTTTATGTGTTGTGATGCTTTTTATTCACCTCCTCCTTCTTGTCAAACATATAAAGCATACACTGGGGAATCCCATAAAAAACAAAAGCATCAAAACATTAAAAACCATAATCATTAAGTAATCTATAAATAAAGTTAGAAGATTCATAGTAGTGTTGATCCTCACAAAACATACAAGAAGAAGAGGGGGGAAAACCTAATAAAAGAGCATTCAATAATTGCCCAATGCCTACGGGCTCATTACAGTCATAACCAACCGAGCGCATGAGCATAATAACTCTTCATTATTTCTCTTAGGGTTTGTTTGCATCATCTCTTCCAAAAACCTAGGTTTGGTTTCAAAACCTAGATTTTACCCAGAAATCTAGGTTTTGTCCAAGCACAAAAAATTTTCAGAAAAGCTATTTTGATTACAAAACATTGGTTTGAAACCTAGGTTTTCTCTTTCATACTCTTTCCTTTTTTTCCTCTTTCATCTTTTCTACTTTTTTCCTTCTCTCCTTCCTCTCTCCTACTTTTTCTTTCTTCTCCTTCCTCTCTCATACTTTTTCTTTCTTCTCTTTCCTATTTTCTACTTTTCATTTTTTTTCTTTCCTCTTTCCTACTAACTTTTTTGCCTTAGAATCCGTAAAAGCTAATAACTTCCCAAACATAAATCACTTTTCAAAACTTGGTTTTACCTTGAAATTTGTAAAAACTATTTTCCATAATCTATTCTCCAAAACCTAGGTTTTACCTCGTAAAAGCTATTGCAACATAGGGCACCGTAGGTATATATTTTTTTAAAAAAATATTCTTTTCAATTTTATTTAACCCCTTTAGTATATCTGATTCAGTTTGTAGTAAGTAATTCCATTTTGTATACCAAATCAAGTCCAGACATAATAAACACATCAGAGTTAAAAACAAGAGTTATTGTGGCGGAGAAACACAAAATTCATCAAGAGTTAAGAACATAACTTTGATCAATTATGCAACTTCAAGAGTAAAACTATCAAGGATCATTATTAGCACTTACTGGTCCCTCTGACCTTAACCTTTCCATTACACAATGCACCACCTTCAAAATGAACGTATATTATTGTCCAAGCTTCAGACTGAACAAGTACTTTGCCAAGAGGATATATCAGTGATAAAATCCCGCAATTGATCCATGAGAATCTTCATATGCATATTCTTGTTGGCAAGCTCCTATATTTATAAACAAAAACAGTTGAACATGGTGATACAGTATTTTTCTTTTCACCCAAATGACGACAGACTGTTAACATGTTGAGACTGGAATTGAAACACAATAGTAACAGCCAAAGCTAAAGAATTCTAGCATTAGCTTTAAAACTCATTTAGAAAAACACATTCTAATATTCACATGGATGTTCATCAATAAATCTTAGAATTATCATCTAAAACTTGTGGCCAAAG
>JANTPZ010148970.1:9776-35052 GCA_025593235.1 Vachellia pachyceras | reverse complement strand
TACAACTATCGTACATATAACAAAACCACATGTGGCTACCGCAATTTGAAACAATGGATGGGCTTATTCCTCATCTCCTTACTAGAAGCTAGTTTGTTCCTTCTTTTTATATAAATTCCATATGTTGTCGAGAGGAAACCGAATGATTTAGCAGCAACACAAACATTTAAAGTTACTATTTTTGTTTACTCCTCTTGTCAGTATCATTGATTGGAACATAAAGAAAAGTTCAATGTTTATCTTCGACAAAATTGCAATTGTAAAATCTCTTCATAAGAGCTAATTATTTTATGACTTGGGAAAACTATGATTCCTCATTAAATTGCAATGTAACCTCTCTTCCCATATTCGTACACCATAAAGTCAATTAATTGGATTTCAGGAAGACCTTTGACACAATTTGGAGTTCCCCCCCCCCCTTTTGTACTTGAAGTGACATTTTTAGAACTAGTTAATATGATACTATGGTATGTCCTAAGTCATGGAAAAATTGATCCTAGAACTGACAAATCATATCATTCCAATTCCTGTGAAACAACTTGAAGCTTGAACCATTGATGCTACTTCAATAATTAATACTTCTTCCCTCCAAATATATCCTTCAATTTGTTCACATCTTCTCATTTGATCCTGTCTGTGGGCTCCAAAATGATGGATTAGATTCATGTTCCATTGTATGTATATGATGAAAAGAAAAGAGAAAGGAATGACTGAGAAAGGAATTTTGCTGATCATGTTGCTCCGAGTGACTGAGTGAGGATCATATATTAATTAGGAAGGTAATGATAATTAAATAAAATAAGAACAGTGTAGGTTATAATCAGAATTCAGAAAGATTTTTTATGTAATATTATTACATTATGACCTTAATTATTGCTAAATTTTGGTTGATTTAGTGTGCCCATCATGTTGGATTGTCCAATATCTTAAATTTCACCTTGTAGCTATTTTATGATCTATGTGTTACTTGGTGGAAACTTGATTTCTTTGGAGTTTAAGCTGTTTTAAATTTCCTCTGTCGTCATTGACCATAATGCTTAAATTTTGGTAACAACATGTTTGATAATATTTTCTGCATGTGTTTTCTAAAAGATGCTTTGCATACACCAGCTTCTACTTTCCTTTCAGAAAATTTATATCTCTGGGCTCAGTCTTTCTTGTTGCTTTTTGTATTTCTGATCGAAATAAAAACCTAATATCTATCTTGGTATATAATTTGTGTATAGACTGTTAAAGAACAAAAATTCATGCTTACCGATCTAATTTTTAATTTTAATCTCAGAGGCACAAAGGTAGGGAGTTGCTAGGGGGTAAATGCAGTGAATCTCAGCTATATAAGATGGGACTTGTCAAAGCTTGAAATGCTCATTGAATTTGCATAAATACACCTTTGATTGACTTGGATATAGAGTCTCAATGTAAAAGAGCTTTTATGAGGATAGACAAACTTTGTCTTGTAGACCGCCATATAATTTTTCAATGTGATTTGTTCATGTCATTGTTTTTTTATTATTATTTTTATTTTACGCAGATAAGCAGCTATGGTTCCTGTATTTCTGTCCACTGATATGTGATGTGTGTTGACTATTGTGACCTGCCTCAGTAACTTGATGGAGAGTTCTGAAGAAGAGAAGGATGCTGTTTCTGGTGCTCATGCTATACCTTTGGAATTGAGTCGTTTAGCATCTAATGGTGCAAAATTTGTAGATGAAGTACTTAATGGTCATAATCAACACTGTATGGAAAATTTTCGCATGGATAAACATGTTTTTTATAAGTTGTGTGATATTTTGCAAGCCAAGGGCTTACTCCGTCATACAAATCGAATCAAAATTGAGGAGCAACTGGCCATATTCATGTTCATAGTTGGTCATAATCTGCGGACTCGGGCTGTTCAAGAGCTGTTCCATTATTCTGGAGAAACTATCAGCCGTCACTTCAACAATGTTTTGAATGCTATAATGTCAATTTCGCTTGATTATTTTAAGCCTCCAGGCTCTGAAGTTCCTCCAGAAATTGTTGAAGACCCTAGGTTCTATCCATATTTCAAGGTATGATTTCTTCAACTGAATTGACCTTGCTTGATGACGATTCAATGATTTCAATCTCACTTTTCGAATATTTTTTGAAATAGGATTGTGTGGGAGCAGTTGATGGCATACACATGCCAGTGATGGTTGGTGTGGATGAGCATGGACCTTTCCGCAATAAGAATGGTTTACTTTCTCAGCATGTTCTGGCAGCTTGCTCATTGGACCTCAAGTTCCATTATGTTTTGGCTGGTTGGGAAGGATCTGCTTCTGATTTTCAAGTTTTTAATTCAGCAATCACAAGGCGGAATAGGTTACAGGTCCCTGAAGGTAAAACTGTCTTTAAAATGTTGGCACAGTTTAGGTAGTGATACTCGCAAAAATAATGGAATTCTTGCTCTTGCCAATTTGAAAAGTCAATTGTGAAACTCGTATTCCGGTTAGAAGAGGTTTTGTTCGTGTGATTTCTATATGCTTTGTAGTTTTGATTTTGCGTACTAGGAATAAGTGAAGCTTATTATGATACAGGCAAATACTACCTTGTAGACAACAAATATCCAAACGTGCCAGGCTTTGTTGCTCCTTACTCAACTATTCCCTACCACTCCAGGGAATTTCCCAGTGGTTATCACCCACAGGATGAAAGAGAATTGTTCAATCTAAGACACTCATTGTTAAGAAACGCTACCGATCGGGCTTTCGAGGTGTTGAAGGCGCGATTTCCCATATTGATGGCCATTCCTCCATACCCGTTACAAACGCAGGTAAAGCTGGTAGTGGCGGCATGCGTGTTGCACAATTATATCCGCATGGAAAAACCGGATGATTGGCTCTTCAAGATGTATGAAGAGAACGTTTTGTTTCAAATGGAAGAATCACTGCCCCCAATAGAGGTGGAACAGCCAAAATTAGATATTGATATGCAGTCCCTGGAAGATACTTTTGATGCTGAGCAACTTGAACTTGCTTCACTGTCAAGGGACTCTATTGCAACTGAAATGTGGAATAATTTTATTCATTCCATGTCTCCTATGTAGATGGCCTTGGTTAATATCTTTTGCAGCATTTTATTAGGATAGGCTTGAAGTTCACTTAGGATGCACCAAATAAAAGGATTTTGATTTTTCAGTGTACATTGCCATTATTTTGGTTACATGATAGGAGTATGGGAAATTACATTCAACTTAGTGGCTCCTCCTCTTTTGCTAGATTTTACTCGGTAGCCTTTTCGATTACTCTTAGAATATGGATATTCATTGGCAAAGTATCAAATTTTCCAGTGCTTGCTCATGTATCATCATTGGAAGAAAGAAAAATCTGTGCATTATTGCTCTGTTGATCGATAGATATTGCAGTTCCTTTGTTTTTTTTTTCTTTTTTCTTTTTTAAATTGGGAATCTCTTGAAGATCGCCCTTTAATTCAAGCTTTTACTTACTATTTTCCTCATCAGCATTCTTTGTGGGGAGTTATAGTCTTGAGGAAGAATATCAAAATTTTAAAAAAGGACATTTCAATGTTAATTTTTAATAGTTAGGTTATCATCCACAATGATTACATGTTTACCATCTTAATAATTGCAGGGAAAAAGTGTAACCTTCACGCCAGCAGAAAAACCTTAGCCTATGTTATATTTATACTTTTGGCCCAAAAAAAAATATTTATACGGAGATTCTACAATACATACATTACATCACATAAAAATTTTAAAAATCGAATTAATTATAAAAAAGGCTAACAATCACGTCAATAATAATAAATTAAGAGTAACAACCTATTATACATAACTAAATGACAAATTCTTAGTGCTTCAAAAAACCTTTTTAGAAATTCTGTGCTAAGACAACCCATTAATATATAAAAAAAATCTAACGGTGACAGCAAACCTTAGTGCTTCAAAAATAATTTTTAGAATTTTTGTGGTCGTCTAACATAAATAACTTCTGATTGTGATGAGTTGGATTATATATAAACAATGATTATAAGTGAGTGACTGAGTGCATAAACATATCTCTCAAAAAAGTAATTACATAAAACGATCATTTGATTTCAATATATAATCTTTTTAAGAATTTGCTGCAAAGCTTCATCTTAGGATCGAACTGTTTTTAGACTTGTATATAATGTGTTTGTTTAGAAACACTTAACTCTCACCCAAAAGTACGTTCAACAGTGTTTTTCCGTAAAACGAGACAATCTCCTCCACATATTTATTTTGACTTACGTAAAAGTATTTCTCCACCGTATTCCCAAACGATCCTAATAAAAAAAATACATCCTTATTCATCACAAAAAAAAATTGAATGGACCAAAAGGAATCAAGGCAAGTCCTTTTTCCTCGCATTTACGCAATTGATTTCCACAGACCAAGTCCTTAAAACCTCAGAACTGCATCTCAGTACATGGTCCCACTAACGTATGGTGAAGGTTTTTTTTTTTTTTTACCTGAACGTATGGTGAAGATGATTCACCTAAAATCCTCATTCAAGCAATCTTTTTGGGAGCATTGCATAGAGCATTTAGCTGATTTCCCTCGTGATAAGTTTAATAATTGGGTTAATATAATTTTTGATCCCTCAAGTTTACTATCATTTTTGTTTTGACTTTTTAAGAGATAAAATGATTCAAATTTTTATTATATTCCAAAAACCAATATTTTAAATAAAATAAAATCTAAGGAACTATGACTAGTAATTTTAGATTTGAGAGAACAAAGTCAAAATGAGAACAAACTCGAAGTATCAAAATTTGTTTTAACCCTTAATAATTTCAGTGCATGAGTTTTTTTTCTTGGTTTTACGTCTTTTTAGGTTGAGACTTATTATTCCATGTTGATTAATTTTCATGCATTAAATCCTAAATTGAAAAAAAAAATTCTTGGTGCCCCCCTAATAGTCTCATAGTTCTCAAATTCAAGCGGTCCCTTTAAATACCTGAATTTTTATGAATTTTTTTTGTTAAATAACCTAACTGCTTTTAATAAAATTAATTGTTATTCTTTTAATTGTGATAATTTGATGAGTTAAAGGCATTTAGATAATTTCACTACAAAATTTAATCTTAAATTAGTCTCTTTCTCTCCCATTCGAAAAAACAAATTAGTCTCTTTCTCTCATCAATTTGAAATTCAAGCGTCTTCCTCCATAGTGTGATCACTGAATGACTGAAGCATGTTGCCACACCATACCTCGTTTGGTACGTAGAATTGATTTTGATGGAAATGGAGATGGAGATGGATATAAGCTTTAAAATTACGTTTGGTATGTCATGGAAATGAAGATGGAATCCATATCTTTTTTTATGAATGTTGATTTTTTTTTGAAATATAACAAAAATGATTATTTTACATAAGGGAATATATTTTGGTCCAAAAAAATTGGACTCCATGGAACCCAAATGAATTCCATAGGTTTGGATATGGAATTGAAATTGGGTATTTATGTGGAATTGAATTCCATATGGAATTGTAATTCCATCATACCAAACATGCCAACATTATGGAATCCAATTCAAATTCCATTTCCACCCTCCCATTTCCACTGTACCAAACGAGGCATAAGTAACTCTCTATGGAGATTCCACAGCAATTAGCCTATTTTAATTTCAGGGTTCTAAGTGCATGTCTGGGAAACACTTATTCCTAATGGTGCATGCAAATTAAGACAAAACAATCTCGAAATCCATAAAAACCATCTTGAAAATCCATAAAAACCATTTCGAAATTAGTAAAATCATCTCAAAATCCGTAACTCATTTCTCCTAACGAATTTCTCAAATACATTTTTAATTGTATTTGGAGTGATTTTTTTGTCTTTCTTTCTCAAAAAGTATAAAGGGTCCGTTTGGGAACGCGGTACAGAAGTATTTTTACGCGAGTCGAGGTAAGTATGTAGAAGAGATTATCTTGTTTTGCGAAAAAACACTGTTGAACATACGTTTGACTTTTGAAAACGTTGTTCCAAACAAGCCCAAAGTCTTTTTTATTAATGAAAAAACAAATGAGCTGTGAACTTCAAAAACAATATCAAAAGTTGGCTTTTCCTTTAAGAACAATAATACGATCATTAGTGACCTAATTGGGGAAACTTTTTAATTAAGAAAATAGTGAACTTTCTATTGGACATGTATATGAATGAATGCTCCTTGTGATTGAAACTTTTTCACACGAATTATGCATATAGCTTCAATGAACTGTAAAGTTAGAGAGAGCCCACAAGCCCCACAAGTATACCTAAAAGTAAGCATGAGCAATTAACTGTTCTGTTATTTTTATTTACTTTAGATGTAATTTGCACCTTTTAGGTTACTAACACAGTACGCTAAATTTCAGAATTCTTATGTGAATGTTAATGTACCATGGTAGTGGCTTGTTTGATACATGGAATTGGGGTGGTTGGATATGGAAATGTAAATTATTTTCATGATAGAGCTTGTTTGGTACCATGGAATTGGTTTCCATGTGGAAGCCAATTCAATCAAAATGCATAGAGATCAATTTCATGAGGTAAGGTGTAAAATTGGACAAAAATATATGGAATTTGATAAAAATACATGAAATTCATTTTAAATCTACAAGAAAAAAAAAGATTTTTTGAATTTTGAAGGGCTTTTAGATCTTTTCATATAAAAATTTATGTCTTATTTTCATGACATACCAAACATACTTTTAAACTACATTTTCATATCTATTTTTATTTCCAATTCCATATCCACATTTATTTCTATATCTATCAAAATGAATTTTACGTACCATACAAGTAATTATTTTCTGATAAGATTCCTTATGTTCAAAGCGAAAAACTTAGCATAGAAATATATATATATATATATATATATGTATATATATGTGTATATGTAAAGAGAGTGAGGGAGAGCATGAGAGATTAGATTCAGAAACTATTAAAACTCCTTTTTAATCATAGAAGTTAAAATTGGAGGAAAATTCCTAAAATATTAAATGTATGAGTCAAATCAGGGGTTTATTTTTTTTGTAAGTGCTAATTCCAATTCATTTTATCTTCTAAAATTATAATTTTTTTTATATTTTTAACTCATATCCCTATTAACTCCATGTATCACAGGGTGTTTTCATTAACGTGGCATTTTCGGATAAAGATGGATTCAGTTGGGTGCTTTAAGGAAATTAACATTTTTTTTACAAGTAACCAACTTAATTAATTATTTTTTAATTTTTAAAAATTAGTTATATAACTTCTAATATCCTATATTTAAAATTAGAATAAAGTGTTCAATGGTTTGTCACACTAATGACATTAAAGCTTTTTTATAGGTGAACGGTTGCAACTTACTATCCTCCTCTATTTGAGAAGATAAGTAAGACTTATTCTTAATATTTTTTGAAAAGAATTTGAACAAAAATTTAGTTGGTTCAAAATTAGCAAATAGGTGGGTGCAAAATAAATCACATAGTACTAATATATATCTAATTTTCTGAAAGTTATGGGGTGCGGCTGCTCGGGACCAAGTTGGTCCACCCTTGTTCAAGGAGTGATTTATAAGGAAGTATTTTCAGTAATTTAATGATAAATTTGATTTTTAAAAACTCAAGTCATACAAATGATTTTATCTCATGGATTCATTTTTTTTTTAAAATTCAATATATAAGTTTTGCCCCATCTACGTACCTATAATACTATGATTGGATCTGGTTACGACATTTACATCATGTGAGATAGCTCATGAGCTCTCAATCAAGCTTTGCCTTCAATTAAAATCTTGAGGGAATTATTCGTTTCTTCATTGCTTAATTCTCACTGGTCCTACATAATTGGCATATCAATGTAGGTGGATTTTATTCACCAAGCATGTTATAAAATCTTTTTTTGGAATTTATAATTTAAGTCTTACTTGATTTATACTCTTCAAAATAAGAGTATAAAATTAGTTTTAATTTAAACGTTATTTTTTTTTTTGAATTCCATTCATAATGAAGGAGTTCTTAAAAGTTAGTTACATTTTGCAAATTTTAGAGCTAGTTAGTCAATACTCCCTCCTCCTCTACTAAATATAAGCATGAGCTTTGTGGTGTAAAGTAATGTAATTTACGGTATTTGTATTTGTATTTATGGTCAGATCAAGTAATTCATAAATATACTAACTTTTTTAATAGCGTCCAATTTTGTTTAGAAAGTTTTCACGATGGGTTACGGTATAAATTTACTTTGGAAGTTTTGTTATGAACAATGTTAGCCTGAAAATGTGTAAATACAACAATGTTTTCTCTTACTGTTAAAAATGTTAATGGTCAACATATACTTTTAACGGTCAATGTTTACTTTTTAACCAAATAAGGTAACATTGTTCCACTTTAAAACTTTCACGACAACATTTCTTTTAACAAAACTTTTGGGGCAACATTGCTCATGATAAAAATCTTTTTGAAGCAAATTTGTACCTTAACCCTCTCGTCTATGAACAATGTTGTCTATAAGTTTTTTAGGGTTTAAGGTTACCTTATATCTGTTAAAATAGATTAATATTACCTTTTACCTTTAAAAACATTAACAGTATGCCAATTTTTTAATAGTCAATTTTTTAATAGAATTGGACAACATTATTATGTTTTGAAACTTTCAACGTTACATTGAACTCAACAAAACTTTTAAGATAATATTACTTCTGAATTGGAATAAATTTGCACCTTAATACTAATTTTTCTTTTCTAATAATTTTTCATTCTTCAATGGCAATAAGCTACTTTCTAAAGAATTAATATGCAAATTTGTCCCCGGGAGTTTTTCTTGAGGAGCAATGTAGCCTCGAATGTTTTTTTAGCTTCAAATGTTCTCTAAATTTTTTTTTTGGGTACATTGTTTTCTGAAAATTTTAAAATGGAGTAATGTTACCCATACTATTAACGATGTTAATCGTTAGCTTCAATTTTTTAACAATAAACATTTTTGTTTTTTAACATTAAAGAACAATGTTACTCCACTTTAAATTTTTTAGAATAATATTACTTTTAAACGAAAATTTTCGAACAAATTTAAGTGGTAACCTGTAAGCCTCGTGACACGGTAGGACCGGGAAGAAAAAAGAAGATCATGTGAAAATAAAGCCTATCATCCTAATTCAATCATGCTTATATTTTAAGATTAAAGATTTATCTTTTTTTTAACCTCTTATTAATTCGCACGCAAATGCCTTTATGATCACAATTTATATGGGCTCATTGTCCTTACACCCATTCAGAAAACCATGATTTAATCTTTTGATTATTTTATTAGGCTACTTAACCATATCTAATCATATCAAACCTTCCCCTCCAATATTGCATTACAAGTTAAAGACGGTCTGCAAAAATGCCTGTGTCATTCAAAGTCCAAATGATATACAATAAAACAATATTCTAGCTATAAATATTAATCAACAATAATTGATAATAAAAAAATGAAAAACAGTAAATTTAAAAAGGATATTTAGCCTCATGTCCTAAATAAGCAAAATATTTAAGGAATGTTCCTATGGAGAAAAATATTTAATGAGAGGTCCCATTAACAACATGAGGCGTTGTCAACACAGCACATGGTGTTGTCAATACAAGGATTGAATTCAGACTAGGACCCATATTAAGTGATGTGTCACAAAATCTAATCATCAAGATCCGAACTTTTTAATGCAATCCATCGGAAAGAATTAAGAATGTTAGAGATGTCTCAAATTTTTTTTTTGACCTTAGATGTCTCTAATTTATGATATATGTGTGTAATATTAATATATGTGTTTGTGTATTTAAGGAGATACTTAACCATGATGACTTTCTCACATCAAAATCTAACTCTACGATTCCTTACTAAAATTGGGAGAGCCTATTTATTTTTAAAAAAATGTTAATCCTTTCTTAATTAAAAAGGAATAATCTATGTAATTTGTATATTACTATTATGCCCGCGGCATAATTCCTTGTTTTTATTATCCTAATACATATAAAAGATACTTTCACTTCATTAAAAAAAAATCATAAGCCACTAATATAGTTTTTCTTACAAATTAACAGAATTGAAAATGTAATTATTATATGAAAAGATATTACATGTAATCATGATATATTATTGATTTAAGTGTTTAGTTGATATAATAATGTAATCCAATATAATTCTAAAAAGTACATTTCATAAAACAATATTTAAACATTTACATCCTTCATTTTAAGTTTTAATAGAAATTTATTTCACATTTTTTATATTTCTTATAGATAAAATATGAATTTCCTATCAAACAAATTCCATTGTAAAAAATATAAATAATTAAGAAAAAATAAATATATAGTGCATATTAAAATTTTTTAAAAGTAAATTATCGTCTTCTAAAGTTGTTAATAATGTAACCCATCTTGTGTGTGTATAAAATATTTGTTTAGAGGGGAAAAGGTAAACTGTAGCTTTACATTTTTTTAAAGTTTTTGGAAGGAAAAAAAATCTGTAAAAATTATTTTTGACATCATTTTACCCAGCTGGTTAGCATGAATTCAAACACAATCATCTCTCTCCTCTGCTCCCTGTTCCTTGCTCCGCTCACCTTACAGGCCATAAAGTTTACCTCAATCACACAGAAATCATCGTCGCTTCTTCTTTCTTCTTCGAAAATCTCACGAGCAATCCAGTTTGATCTCTCAACCATACGCAAAAATGCTAGATCCAGCTAGTGAATTGATGCCGGCACCATCTTCGCCGACAATCTCCTCCGTTTCTTCCTCCGATCTTGACACTGAGGTATCTCGGTCTCAGTTTCCCGATTTCCCATTTTTTTACTCTTGAATTTATGATTTGATCTTCTTTTCGGTTTTAACAGTCCACAGGGTCGTTTTTCCACGATAGAAGCACTACATTGGGTACTTTGATGGGAGTGAGCTTCCCGGCGATAACATTCAGGGCCCCATCTCAGCACCGAGACCCGCATTCTGCCACCGCTGGATCCGCCGCACCGTTTGGCTTCTCGAGGAGAGGCATCAAGCCTAATAAGATAAATAGGAGAGCAAAGGCGGTGGATGCGGCAGCGGTCGTGGCGGAAAAGCGAAGGAGATGGTGGAGCCTGTGCAGGGACGGCGACACGAGGCCGGCAGCTTCGCTTGGTGATTTTCTTGAGGTGGAACGTAGATTCGGCGACGGCGCATTTTACGGCACGGCCGCAGAGCTCGAAGGAATGGTCATGGGTCAACAGAGGAACAGTGGGCGAGTGTTATTCGCGAACGGAAGAGTTCTCCCTCCGGCCACCGACGTCGATGACGGAGCTTCGACGGCAGGGAGTCTTTGCAATAGATTCCCGGTTTCACTCACCGGGATCTGTAGCGGCGGTGCATAATAGATAGGATAAAAATCTGAATTTTGAATTTTCAGTCAATAAAAAAAAGGAAAAGGGGAAATTTTGGAGGGCTTGTTTGGCTGATGACTAATCAGTTATCAGATTATTTTTCATTGTTCATTTCATCTTGTGGTTTTGGTTCACCGGCAAAAAGCAAGGTGATGAAACTTTTGGGCTTTTTTCGCTTTCTTCTTTTCCTTTTTTGATGTGGAGTGGTCCATATATTATAATCAAACCTACATACAGATGGGTGATTGACATTAATCATGTTTCACTTTTGGCAAAATTCAAGTTTGATTAATGATGCAAAGATTGGTTTTAGGTATTATCCCTTTAATAGTTGCATCAATCAAAACCCCATCTACATGAATGAATTTTTGTCCTCTGTGCTCCTCATTGACAAAACAGAGTGATGAATTTTCCAGGGAACAGGGAATTGAAGTATTGATTGAAACAGCATCTCTATTTTTTCCTCGGAACTGTAGTTTCATTTTTTTTTTCCACTTTCCAATTTGGCAATGGACAGAACAGTTGCTGTCAAAAGTTCTGTCATGTATGAATTTGCTTAATTATATATCTTAGTTGATTTCCCTTCATGGGTTTTTGTAGTTTTCATTGTTTAACTTGAAGCTATACCTTTTATTTTTGTCGTCTCTCTTTATTTGAACATTCAAAAAATAAGGTTATGTGGCTTTCTTCATGTGTCCTCATCATCCTCCTCCTTTTGTGTTTTGTTTGATTGTAGAGAAACAAACAACATGGGATACAACTTCCGAATTGTCCATTCATAGTTTCCCGCCTTTTTTCTTAATCAAAACTTAGAGAACAATATCAATAGTAAAAGGGTGTATCAATAGTTACCTAAAAAGAGTAGAGAAAGATAAAAAATAATCAATGAATTATTAAAAATCTATGAACAATCTATGGAGCGAGGTGTTTTGAGTTAACAATCTATTAAAAAAATTAGTTGTGATTGAGTACGATAAAACTATGCGATCTATGTAAGATGTAACCATCCTTACTTAATGAAGTAAGCACTGTTACTATACCAATTGTAAAGGCTGTTTGGCCAAAAAAATATTTTGTGAAGTCTCATCCCCAGATCCAAACAACACAATAAAATTCCCTTTCTTCAGCAACTTTTGCTTCTCTTGCAAATCGGACATTGACTATAACTTTGTAATTACATTCACATTAAGAAAGCCAATATTATAAATTTAGTACCGTAGAGCTGACGAGAAGTTTTAGGAAATCCTCGCAATCAATTTGACTGTCTTGTATCTCAAGCACATTCTACAAGACTCCTACTTGTGATGCCTCAATTAAAAAAAAATCTCTCTCCCATTGTCCTTCAGAAAAGAACTTGGACTTCAGGATCCCTTGCTTTTGCTCTGTTTTGACTTGGTGAGTTCATTGCATCAGCTGAGATCCATACTTTGTAAGACTTGTCTCTTCTAATAAATTATCTTTATACCATTACATGTAGAAGCTCTAGATTGGCTATCCTTAACGTCAAAGGATCCAAAATGCTTGAGTTGACTGATTTTTGAATGTGTACTGATGTAATAGCATGTGATGAATTGGAACTCTAAATGATTCCAAAGTGACTATTGCCCTTCATTCCTTAAAACCCTCTGGTGAAGCTTCTTGTATCACACACGTTACTCGGTTGATAAAAGGTTAAACTTCTAATTTAAATAAATACCTGACAAAGCTTCTATACGTATGACCTAGCATCTTCCATGGTTCATACTTGTCCAACGCTTTTTGATTCAAAAACAATGAGCAACAGAAGGAGGGAAGAATCTTTCCTTCTTTATCTTTTTCGGTGTAGTTACAGTAAGAATGGTATAGAGCATTAAGATCCTGTGGGATTTCCCAGAAATGAGCAAGATCCAACCTTGCAACTTTCCTCAGTTAAAACCTCCAGATCTATGGGGACTAGCAGAGCAGGATTTACAGAAGAAAAGAAGTATTATATGTATACAAATCTAACATATAAACTTACAATATATGTATCAAGAGTATCTAATTCTCATTACAAGTAGTATCAAAAACTAAAAACTTGATGCCCATTTAAAATTCCCTCAGGGAATTTCATCAATGGTCTCCAGTGCAGGTCTCCAAGATCCCTGCTTTGTAAAGCTTCTTTTCTCAATCTTCTCTCCCTCACAACCCACTAATTTACAATAATCATCATCATTATCACCTTGGCCTTCTAATCTCTTTGCTTCAGAAAGAAACATACAGACAGGAAAGATCTTGCCCAGATGGTTAAAACCTCCATGCTTGAGAGCCCTAGAAGCTTTATAGTTCATAGAGCTTATCTCCTCTTGTGTGAGAACAGAGTAGAGCAGCTCCATGGGAAGAAGAAAGTAGAACCTTTTCCTCTCAAGCTCTTCATCAGCTAAAAGCCCTTGAATCCTATGGCCTACTTTGAGGAAGCTAGAGTCACAAACAAACTGGCCTGGATTATCAAGCATTAGTTCTGCAGCTTTCACTGCCCTTGTGTAGGACTCTAGCCTCCCATCTAAAGATAAGACCTTGATTCCCCCATTTGATATCTTCAAGGAAGGTGTACAAGAAGCTGCATTGCCCATAGTTCTAAAAAAAATGGCAAAAGAGAATAAGTGGGTTTGTGGGTACTGTTCTGGTCGGCAGAGGAAATGGTGATGGGTGGTGATGAAGCTTCTGTGAATGTGAGGTCCTATATATTCAGGCAAAGCAACCTATCTGTTGAGAAAAGACACAAAATTGGTGCTTTTTTTTTTTTTCTGGCAATCTGTTGGCACATCTTTTTCTCTGTCTTTTTTCTAATTATTATATCAAAATTAATGGTTGTCATCCTCTTAGTGGCATATTTCAAGTTCAAGAACATAATTTCTTTCTGGCAACAGCTTTGTTTTTTTTGCAGCTATACAAATAATTAAAAAAAACCTCGAGCTTGGTACAATGCACAATTGACTAATGTAACCGAAAAAGGGTTGATACTTGATAGATTTCAACGTCTAGAACACTAGTTAGTTCAATTGGATGAGAGCCATCCAATAAGAAGTCATGATATTTCAATTAATGGGATTGATTGACATATTTATAATTTTTTAGATATTTTTTAAGTGTAAAAAGTGGGAGACTTTTTTTTTATCAGAAAAGAAAAAAGAACTAATCAAGTATGTTTATATTGAAATCAATTTTATTTAAGAAATTATTACGTATTAAATATGAATAATTCTCTAAATAAAAATCAAAAAATGGTTGATTATATTTTGAGAAACAAATTCATTGAAAAATCTTTGGCAGTCATTGAAGCATACAGTGTCCTTTGTGCTACATTGAAGATCATATTCTATTTCCTATCTCAGGAAGAAGAAAAGGCCAACCTGTCAAACTTGGCCTATTTGAGAACTTTTTTGAGATAAAATATTCAGAAAGCAGGGTCTTTAAATATTTTTTTTTCCTGTTTGTAATTGCAGTGGTGCACATGGAGAGGGATGGTGAGAGAGTAGACTAAGTGAAACGTCACAAAAGGACAGCAACAAACTCATGATTAAATAAGGTGGGGTTTGGGAAGCAATTTATTTGATTTTATTCTATTTCACTCTTCACCATTCACCAACTTATGGCTGGGGTTGCATTAGTACTGTATCTTTTTGTTGTAAACAGAACTGAGTTGAGTTGGATCCAACTATATTCATACTCAAGGTAAATCTTTAGACACTCATAAAATGTTTATAAAGCTATTTACTATTATATCTTTTTGTTGTAAACAGAACTGAGTTGAGTTGGATCCGACTATACATCATACACAGGGCATATCTTTGTACACTCATAAAATGTTTATAGAGCTGCTTACTACTGTATCTTTTTGTTGTAAACAGAATTGAGTTGGATCCGACTATACAGCATGCTCAGGACATATCTTCAGACACTCATAAAATATTTATAGAGTTGTTTACAGATTGTTTAACAGTAAAATTTAAACTCACAATTTCTTACCAATTAATTGAACCTACTGTAACATTGTATTGCGAATAAACAAGTGTGTATTTTTGTTGTTGGGAGACGAGAAAGGGGCCATCCCCAGTTCCCCACCGCCAATATATAATCTCAATTCTTAGTGTGGTGGCAAATGTCAAATATTCTTTTTTGATTTGGTATTTGGTCGCTATCTATCACTATCCAATGCTAGCTTGCTCTCATAAATATTTATATTCCTCCATCCCATGAATTAGTATTTTACCAAGTTCATGAACTATAAGCTTCACTTGGCATGTGCTTCTGCTCTTATTTGCCCCCTCCCAATTAGTCATTCATTTCAGCCGCAGATTTTATCTTATGATTCTGCTTCATTTGTCACATTCATTTCTGCTAATATTTTATCCAAATCATTCATTCTTTTGCCACTTTGTAAGTTATGATGTAATTTATAACGGGATTCTAAACTTATATTGGTAAAAACTGAGTAATAGCTAATCCATTATGGTTAGTGGCCAATATGTTAGATTATTGTTAGTGGCTAATATGGTATATGCCTCTTTGCAATGGCATTATGAAATCATATTCACTCATATGGAGGTAAAATTCTAATCATATACTTACTTTGTAGACTGTAAATTATATTGAAAAAGTATTTTCCACCGCCAATATAAATAAACACATAGTCAATTTCTTACACTCCAATCTTTATTAAAATTCTAATACCAGAAAAATGACAAATATGATTAAAGAACTTAACTTGATAGATATAAGTAACTTAACCTAAATTTGCACCCTTCTTATAAGTTTGTATTATTTTATCAAAAATGGTAAAAAGGGTGTACATAGAAAAAGTGTACACCCTTTTTACCATTTATTTGAAGGTGTATAGAGAAGGTCATTGTATATGCGTTAATAAGAATGATAGATCAAGCTGTTTGAAGTTTTATTAAAAAAGTAAATAAATACTTAAGAGAATATTTAATGAAGTTATTGAGTGTTACCTTTTAATTAACAATATAACTAAAAATTAGATCTTTAATTGATCTAAATGATGTCATGTGCACTGTATATGGCTAATCCCATATAGTTAGAATAGAGCTTCAAGAAGTTGTAATGGTTGAATGTTTTTTCCCGGAACCGAAGGGTGGAGGGCTAAATGACTTCAATCACGCAATAGCCAACTTTACCCAAAAAAAAAAAAAAAGCTCCGATCAAGGCAAAGGTTTGGGTTGACCTTTTCCTTTAGCAAGATGTATTAAAGTCATTTTACTCAAATTCTGAAATTGGTGCCAAGCACTCTTCTGGCATTTTCTTTATTTTAGGAAATCGATTTGACTTTTAACTATTTTGATAATATTTTGTTGGCCAAAAATAAAATTAGCACTACTTTGGGGACTGCATTTGTAAAATTAAATCTTGCAACAATCAAATCAATGTATGGTAGAATGTTACAAGTCATGTGGCGGATCATAAAACAGCTTAACCGTTTGGTATATATGAAAAAAAAGTTTTTTCAATTTTTATTATTTTTATATATAAAAAAATGGAAAAAGCTTGATTGCTTAAGTAATAAACGAAGAATCTTGATTGAAGAAGGACAACTAAATAATGATTTTGGATTTTCTGGAAAATTAATGATGAATTAGTTGTCAATTAGATTGGGTAGGTCTTTGTGTTGCTCATGTCTTCTCAAGCATCCCAAAAGGAATTATGAGTGCTAGCCTAGCATTACTTTTTAGTTTTTTTTTTTTGATACACAGCATTACTTTTTAGTTGTTGCTTATATACTCAGCATTTTGACACATTAACCAACAAAAAAAAAACAGTTCACATCCCATTCTGATTCAAAACCAGCAATATTTTGGCATGTTCATGGGCCTTTCAGGCACAATAAATCAATAATTCAGTTCTTGCCTCCCAAATCATTCACATTAAAGATATTAATTGAATAAAAAATTAAGCTGTTTTAAAAATCATGAATGATGGTGTAATTATTTATTTGAATTTTATATAAATACATGAGTTACACTTTTATGCCATTGGATTTTGGGCTGATGTTTTGCATAAGCATAAGAGTTAATTCCACACTCCATTTTGTCAATATTTAATTATACTTAAACTATGGGCATTTATTTTATATAGAGTTTAAGGTAAGCATTATTAATATGGTTTTCTGTTTATATAAATTGAGTTTTTTTTGTGCCAACCTTCTTTTTTTTTTTTTTTTTTTGCGAAGCGCTTGGATACTAGCATCATCTTACTGGAAGCAATCTTATTTTGGGCATTGTCAATCATTAAAAGTGGACACATGTATGTATGCAGTGTGTTTGTAGGATGTATGTATGTTGATATTGATGGCATGTGTTGGATTGACTTCTATAGGCTTTTGTTTTGGGCCTAAGTTGTCATCTTGGGGCTTTGGTCCCATCAGTGGATCTCCAAAAGGCATAAAAAGACCTATAAGTTCTTCGGAACTACTCCATACAAAAAATGGTATTGCTAACGTTTTTTTTTTAATATATACATGTGTATAAAAAAAATATACATACAGTACAAGAAAATTGAGAGAAAATGATCAAAAACTAGGTGTTTGGAAACACGAGAATCAATTATAAAAATTTTTTATGTAAATCGAGGTAAAACTCATCTCACATATTTAATTGGGTACTGTCGTTGGAGGTTGGTGAGCTAACCAAATATTTTCTTTTTTTAGTCAACACCAATGATTTTAAAATGGCTAAATTTATACATTTTCATAACCAATTCAACCTAATCAATGATTGGGGAAAATCACATACCAATGTGCATGTTTGTTGGAGCATTTAGAAAAGCTAAACGCACGTTTAACAATGTATTTCCGTAAAATGAGATAATCTCTTTCACATATTTACTTTGAATTACGTAAAGGTACTTCTCTACCGCGAATTTGAACGGGCACAATAAAAGTTCTTTCACGGTGAGGAAGACTCAACAACCCTGCACAATTCCAAGGCTCATTTCAGATTCTATTAGGACTAGCTTGCAATTACTTAACTTGCTGGGTCTGTAGTGCTATTTCCGCCAACTTTTTTCACGGAAAAGTGGGACCCAGCTGAGGCCGAGTCGGACACGTAGACGAGCGAGTAAGAAAGAGAGAGAGAGATTAACGAAAAATCTCATCTCCACTGCATTGCATGAACGGTCTCCACTCATCTCTGCTGTTGCTTCCAACTCCTTCACCAGGTAAATGTCTGTGCTTATGCTTTCTCCTATGTGATTCCATGCTTTTTCTTTTTTTGCATAATCACTGTTTTGTTGTTCCTTTTTCCTTGGATAAATTAATTTATACTTATCACTCATCAGGCAAATTCAAAGCTATGTTTGAGCTAAGGTTGCCTTTCGAATTAATTTTCTTCCTTCGTTAGATTTAGCGATACAGTTCGTTGTATTAGGTCTCTTTCTAAATAAGAAATTCATCGGTATATTATTTGTGATAAATTTCTTCAGGAATGGCGTCTTTTACACACGGCAATGCGAATTGCCGCATTTTCTTAGAAAAAAGTGCGATTCCTTATGTGGGACTTTCTGCTTTGCCCTACTTGAGAACCGGAAGAACAGCGTGTAGATGTTTCGGGAGAGGTCAGTCACTTAACTACCACTTGTGCTAATGTTTGTTGGGTTTGTAAAGTAGTGAAAATTTCGGGCAGTTTCATTTGAAACCGAGCTCTGTTGAAGATGCGAAGAAATGAAGTATATTACTATTTTCATACTTCGGACACTTCATTTCTGGGTGTGGCGACCGGTTCTATCCTTATGTTTCTATTATTTGCGGTGCCTCAACTTTGTAGTCTACACCAAATTAATCAGGCAGCTCTCCAAAATATTGTGAATTTGGAAGACTTTCATGAAAGCAACTCAGTCACCCTGCGATATTTTTATTAAAATTTTAAAAACATTTTGTTGCTTTTACGTCATCATTTTACTTTTATGCCATTTTTCTTCTCTTCATCTTTATAAGAGTGTACATTGGCAGTGCCCGTTAATTGATATTTACTTAGTGTGGATTCAACAATGACAACTTGTATATGCATGACATGGTATTTGTCAGAGGGCAGGGAACTGCAGTTTCGCCATTTTATATATGCGTACATATAAGGTTTCTCTCCTGCTATTTTTTGTAATGACTGAAAGCATTTTGCATCCTTTTGCTAAAAACCAAAATCGACTCAAACAGTAATGAGTAGAATAATATGGGATACTATAGAAAACTGAACTTCCTATAATTGAAAACATTCTTGAACAGTTTGAAACGGAATCTTAGAGTCTAGTCTACTGGAAAAGGTATACCTGGGATTATTTAAGTAGGTGTGCTAAAATCTTGATTGAAAGTCTGTACGTTGGCCAGGTATGGATATTGAGGAATTAATGTTACGAAGCTAAAATTTGTGGAACAGTTGTACTATTGGCTTAAATGCTTAATTTTGAAGTGATTCACAAACAATCACGACTTATTTGAGTGTTGGTTGACCTGTAATACTGCAGCATTTGGTTTTGTTGACCTCGATGACCTGCTAACTGTTAGCATCTATTCTAGATTTTTTGATTATGAATGGAACGGCACAATATCTTCATTGATTACGATTTCTTCTCTTAGAGGACTTTCTGTATCTCTGATTGTGACACTTTTTAACCTGAAACATCTCAGGAACAATAATTTCTCGATGCTTGTATGGAAAGAAGTTTTTTTCTTCATCAGAGAAGAGATTTGGTGGAAATTTTCTGAAGAATGAGGGCTTCTCTGTCCCCAGAAGTGGCAGTTCTTCAAATTCTAGTGGAAGTGAGGATGCTTCATCTGATCAGACAGAGGCATGTATCAAAAACTACCTATGCGATGGTTCCCCTGTGACACTTGACTTAATATGTCAGCTAGCATAATGATTCACTCTTTTTAGATAGATGAAAGTGAGCATAACTATATTTTTTTAGGCTTCTCCTCAGCCTTTTATATCTAAAAGAACTGGGTTTAAAAGATTCTTTTCCATATTTGTTGAAATTGCTGAGCATGGGTGGTCCTTTGCAATTTCCATGTGATGTGATAATGGTTTTTTGTTGATTGTTGAAAAAGGATCAATAGATGGATAATGGAACACTTATTCATTTTAGGTGACATTGACCATAAATACTATTTGGCTTAGAGTTTGATTGTTATTTCGATCATATGATCCTCAAATTGAAATTATCTAGTTACTTTATCAGCCTCCCGTTATCTAACTAGTAATTTTTGGAATGGCAAATTGTACTTACATCTTTTGCACCTTACAGAAGACACCGTTTGGATATACAAGGAAGGATGTTCTATTAATTGGACTGGGAGTTACTGTACTTGGCATTGGCTTAAAAAGTGGATTAGAGGTACCTTTTTTGGGTGCTCATCATGTAATGCAATCATTTGTATACATTTTCCCATCTTATCAACTCCAAAGCTTTTTCTGACATAAGAATGAGATTGTATTTATTGCTTTGAGCAATCAGGTGCATCATGAAATAAAAACAATTGCAATGTCAGTTTTTTATTCTTATAATTGTTTTCATTGTATGATGGAGACCATGTCAGCAATAACTCATTGATACTGCTATGGAAAATATTTTTTGGGAGATTCATTGTAAGGTCCCAAAGAAGGAAGTTATTTACGAAAAGGTCCCAAGAGTTGTCAATGGCAGCTGCTCCACTTGTTAATGGTGCTCCTCAACTTGTCATTGACAACCTTTTGGGACCTTTTCATAAACAACTTCCTTCTTTGGGACCTTACAGTAAATCTCCCATATTTTTTCCATGCTTTATGCAGTTTGTGGGAGTGGATCCACTGCAAGCTGGGAATGTGGTTCAGTTGGTACTGGTTTTGGGACTCACAGTTGGATGGATCTCAACATATATCTTTAGAGTTTCAAATAAGGAGATGACATACGCTCAACAATTACGGGACTATGAATTCAAAGTGATGGAGGTAGACAAAATGACAAGAGCTTTTCTTTTTCCTTTTATTTCTAGCTAAAATTTATGTTTTGCCACAAGATAAGATGTTCAAGTGCATATCTGGCATTGATTGTCAACTCCATTTGTTTCTAGTTTATTTTCTTCTGCACTTCTCATTGGTTTTTACTCATCATTTTGAAGCATATTGCTGTTTATGGTATGCTATTTTGGAACTATGGCTCTCCGCATTTAGATTAATGAAGCCACAAGCCCTATTAATGAATGTGGAAAATTGTATAACTTTGTTGTGCTAGGACTAAAATGAGTGAAATATATTCCCAGCTTCTTATTAGTTACTTTACAGTCTTTTATTTATCTTAGGAATAAGATTATGGGATTTGTATATATCTTCAGTTATTGGTGCCTACTATCAATCTGGGATCAAAGGCACTCCCTAGGTTGAGATTTCACTGATATTTTTATTTTATGGGTGATGATCCAGAATATTTTTTCCCGTCAAAAATTGACTCAAAATTGAATCTCATCAATTCGTGTTGTCTCTTCTTAATATGCAGAAACGGTTAGAGGGCCTAACAGAAGCAGAGCTAGAAGCACTACTTGAACAAGTTGAGGAAGAGAAGAGACGCATCACTGGTGGAGAACAAGTGAATCAAAGTAACTAGTTTGTATATATGAAGTAAACTTTTTACCACAAATTGTAGCAGTAATTTTAAGCTGTATGGACAATCTAGTTCAGATAGGTTTGGTTATGCCTGAACTTTCAAAATCCGTTGTCATAGTGCTCCAAAAATTCCCATATGTAAGAAATTCTGAAAGTTATAAAGGTATATTGCTTTACATTGTATAGGACCTAGCAATGAAGGAGGACGCAGGTGGCAAGTTGCGTTTTATCTTGGCTTTGTTCACATATTTTCTGTTCTTTCTCCATATCTCAAGCTACGATAAAGTTTTGGCTAAAATTTCACTAATTAGCTGTGCAATAAACTAATAAAAATAACTAAAAATACGCGTTCCAGGAGAAGTAAATGAAACCCACTTTTCAATGTTTAGGCAATGTAGACTCTGTGCAAGATTATTCTGAACCCAGTCAATATTTCTTATTATAGTGAGCGTTACGTCCAAATCTACAGATGAAAACTAACTCGACGTTTAATATATAAATTGCATAACTGATTTAGGTAGATTAAAAAAATTAGTTAAGTTAGTTATTTATAATAAATATGGGTTAGATTTCTTAAAATGCACTTTTCAGTCCTGCTTACCCTTAGATGGAAATCTTTTAATATGTGCAATTAATAGGAATATTTTGAAGAAGACATTATAAATTTAGAAGATAAAGTGAATTTAAATATTATATTTTGGACCAAATTTAATCCCCAACTAGATCTTTGTACTACAATAGCCCCCATTGTTAAACTATTTGGAGTAATCTCTACATCTCCATTCCATCTGTACAAGTATGGTTTCTAATAGAAGCCAGAGCTCAGAACTCTTTGTTCTGATGTCTGCAATGGCACTTGATAGCTGTCATAAGCTGGCACATGCAGAGGCAGGGAAGAGCCAGTGGGAACAATCACATGGAGTTGAAATTCTTATGTCATGAAGTAAAGTTAATATTTGATGTTCCTCAATGAATTTTTTGCCCCTTTTGGCCTGAATATGTTCCTCCATGATTGTGTGATGAGATAGTGACTTCTTACCATCCATTTTCTGATAATGACAGTCCATAGGTAGAAATTGTTGTTACTTGATAATTTGATACCACACTTCATCTGCAGCATATATTCATACGTCCCACTTGGCTCATGCTTCAGATCCTTTTCCCTGGAAAGGCAGGTGCAGTGGCACCTCAAACAACAATTAACTAACGGTGTTGGATTTAGCAGAAGAGGCTAATAACTTACAATATGATGAATCAATGTTTGAATTTCAACCGGAAGATGTATACACATTGAACACCTGCAAGTGTTTGGAATAGGATTGACTCCAATAGAAGAATACTTTTATGTAGTAAAAGAAAAAAAAGAAAAAAAAATCCTACAGATTTTTTAAGTATATAAGGTCAGAAAAAATAGTAGATTGCATTGATGGATTTTATGGAAGCCTCGTGCTTATCTATAATCAACCAAGGCAAAAAATCTACCAATAGATATAGAACAGAGCATTCCAACTCCTCCGTGTGCCTAGAATACAAAACAAACAGAATAAAGTGGTTAAAATTAAAAAAAAATTATGTCTTTGCTTTTAAAAGTTAAATGGAAAAGATGTTAATTCGGATGAAAGAATCTTCCTCTTTCTAGTTTATAAGGTATTCCATAAAATGGAGAACAAGTTCCAACGAAGTGGTTGGTGCACCAAGTGGAGGAAGTAATGTTTTGCAATGTTTGAAGAAAGCAGACCAAAACACAGAGGAAAAGAACAATAGAGGCAGGTCTAAATAATTATATTTATCAGGAAACTTGTGGAATTTGCTAAAAGCCAACTGTTATTTGGGAGGGTGGCAAATGTTGGTTAGTGCCTGCAGCATCAACCGCACGTGATCTGGCCTTGTTAATAGATCTAGAGCTCGTTTAATTCTCTTTAAAAATAATTTTTACGAAGTTTGAGGTAAAGTTTAGATTTTGGAGAATAGATTTTAAGAATTCCGATATAAAACCTAGGGTGAAAGGTGATTGTGTTTGAGAAGTTATTGATTTTTACGGAGTTCGAGACAAAAAGTAAGTAGGAAAGAAAAAAAAAGAAAAAGAAAATTTATTATAAGAGAGAGTGTAATTCAACGATAAAATAGCCTTTTCAAAACTTAGGTAAGGTTTTGTTACAAAAGCTAGGTTTTGAAAAAAAGTGAGTTTTTGGACAAAACCTAAATTTTAGAGTGAAATATAGGTTTTACAACAAAACCTAGGTTCGGGTAATAGCTCCTAAACGAACTCTAGCATGAAACAACGCTTGAGACAATATATCTATCCAGGTTAAAATTAAATTTATTTATAAAACATTAATTATACGTTAACATCATTTATTATTTAATTGTTGTTACTATTTCAATTTGTTGATTTCAGCATTTTTTGTTAATATTATTAATAATTTTAATATTAAACGGCTGAATATATAATTCGTATATAAATATTTAAAACATTGTGAAAGAGAGAGAAAACATGCGGCTTGAGGAGTAGAATGCATGCTCGCCACGTGTCCTTCCCCTATGTCTGCGTCATTTTTTAACTCCACAGTGATTAAAAAACTTTCAATCTAATGCTCTCCTGCATAAATTACTTACCAACTTAAAAGAATTCTTTGCCCCATGACATATAAGCAAGGAGAGTGTTAATTAATTTATATTTATTTTTCAATTTTGTCTTGACAATTAGGCAAACTAAAGAATTAAAACGACATAGAGAAGAATTGGTTAAACAAATAAGAATATTATTACGTGGAGGATATAATTATGAAGCTTTAGATATACATTATTTAGATGAAAGAACAAGACAATTAATATTAGACAGAGAACATTTAATACAAGAATATGAAGAGACTATAAGAGAATGGAAGCCAGCCTTAGAATTACTATCAAGAGCATAAATGAATACAAATCCAGAAAGTTTTAAAACATGGATATAGAAGATTTAGACCCAGTACAAATTAAAAAGAAAATAAAAGAATGTAAAGAAAGTATAAAAATAGTAGAAAATAATATTAAATTATTAATGAATCGGAGAGTAGAATTGATAAATATAAAAGCAGGATTAATAAGTCTTAATTATGACAAAAATAGTCAATCAGTATTAGCCGTAGAAAATAGAATAATACAAAACAAACAATTAGAGGAAGATGAATTTAGAAATTTAAATAGCTGGCATAATGAGTTAAAATATTTTACAAATTTAGCAGAACTTTTATCAAGAGTGTAAAATAAATGAATAGTAAAATAATAACATTAAGAAATGCGAAAGCACCTTATATCTTAGTACAAATAAA
>JANTPZ010148965.1:7548-27643 GCA_025593235.1 Vachellia pachyceras | reverse complement strand
CTTGAAGATGGCATTTTTGGGAGCTTGGGAGGGAGAGAAAAATCTGACCATGAAGAGAGAGAGAGGGTGGACAGATTTGAGAGCAAATGGAGAGGTTTGGCCACTTAAAAGCCTTCTTAAAAGATGAATAGATGAGATTAAAACTTGGGGACCAAGTTTTGCTCTTGAATGGAGGAGACAATGCCAAGTGTCAAGCTCTTGTGGTTCTCATAAAGCTGTACTTATTACTCTCTAGCTTGGCCTCCAAGACTTAGTTAGGCTACTGACTTTCCGGTTACTTGATCCGGTGGCACGCATTTCCGTAAAGTAACTTTACTCGGTTAAATATTTTATGATCCAACTAAACTTTTCTTAGTTCGGGTCTCCAGCATTTGAGAACTCCTGCTACCTCAGATAATTATTTCTCAGTCATCCTTAACTCCAAAATCACTTATTTACGAAAATACCATTACCTTGTCTTACTTTACACTTATTTACCAAAATGCCACTACCTTCTTATTTCTTTTTTAATTACCAAAATGTTATCACTTTTTCTACTCTTCCTTAATTCCAACTTTACCTTTGGTTGACTTTTGACATTGTTGACCAATTTTGACTTTTTGTCAACTTTGACGTTTGGGTTGACTTTTGGCTTTTTTTTTGTTAAGTTTGACTTTTTAGTTGACTTTTGACCAAATTACTGAAATGTCCTTATTATTTGATGACATTTTATGCCCTGAGCCTTTTTAATCAAATAACAATTTTGCCCATGGGTCATTCTTACTTAAAATCCTTAAGACTAGGGATTTAATCAATCATGATCTTTCTTGTCTAGAGGCATTTTCCTTTCTATATTTCCACATCCATGGCATTAAGCCATCACATAATTTACTGGCTTACCCTCTATTTCCATTCACAGGAATATATGGATATTACACGTTTTCGGTGGAAGAAACCTGAGAGTGATCCATGTGCAGCTTCCTAGATGCTGCTACTGCTGAATTGAAGTTAAGTTGGAAGTTGGAGAAAAAGGAAGAGAAGAAGACAGGTTAATATGATTGTTTTCTTAGCCATGACGGAAAACACTGGCTTGGAAAGGATGAATATTGATGGCTTCTTGAATTAAAAATTCGAAGCTAGCTAGATCAAAACCTAGCTACTTCAAGAACCACCAGGGATTAGTGTTTGTGATTATCATGTGAGACTGCAATTTATACTTGAGATTTTAGTGCTTATTAAGGTCCCACGTGCGTTCATTTTCAATAGCATTAGTGCATATGAATACGAGATAAGGTTTTGGCTCACTAGGATATGTCTCTTAGGATGCATCCATATGAGGAAACTCCAGTTTGTTGACTTTGATAAAATTTTCTCACAACCATATATTCATTCAAAAGCAACAAGCTGATTCCTTAAAGGAAAAGGGCATTGGTCGTGATTAGACAACACTAAAAACAAATCGAACTAATATATAATTAAATAGATGGAAATCTTCAATATGGTGCAAGTCAATTTATCAATTTACCATGTTTTATTAAGAAATTGTTTATTCCACAAACTTAAATATGGATTTGCTGATGTGTACATCTTGTCATCCGTATCTTTATTTATTGCTTATCTTTCTCTGAAAGGATCAATGGGCGTGAAAAACGTTCATGGTTTGCTGCATATAATTTTTTATAAGCACGGCCTACTAAAAGCAATTATATTAAAGGTACTGTGAAATACTAAATATGAAAACTTCTAAAAGGAATTTGAATTTAAATCACATTGAGGGGGACTAACCCTTTTTGCTAAACCCAACTCTGTAGGTAAGTATAGGCCATTTTTCTTTTGATTGAAGGGCAAGATCATCAATGTTCTCTAGCCATTTCACTGTAACCAAATTGTAGAAACAAATCTCTGATAAAGTTTATTCACAAAACCACCTTCTAGGTAACCCGATCAAAATATACAGGGAGGCAAACGAAGATATCTTCAAATGGTATTCATAATTGACCTACACAACAAATTTCTCATTTGAATTTCAATATCATAATCCAAACATGCTTTATTCGTATATGAGGAACACTGTTAAGTAAGTTTATTTAACGAATAAAATGGTTAGTCCCTTCACGAATAACAGATCCCCTTCATGGATATGGTTGGGCAAAAAAATTTAACGAACAAAATGTGTAACAATCCCCCGTCATGAATATTTTTCCACATATTTAGATCTTTCTAATAGTGGTAATTAGGAAAAAAATTAAGAATAGAGTTTGAGATAAATATTGTGTTTTGATAGTAGATGGCCATAGAAATTTAGAATGGATGAATAATTAAACTTTATCTGTTTAAATTTGTAATTTGATTGCTATTGAAATTTAAAATTAATATTTCGCCACTTGTATTAAAATTAGAGCAATTACACACTTGTGATCTACTGAATATTACTATTTTGCCACATATACTACTATATAACAAAGACAGAACATGCATATCAGGAAGAGACATTCATTTAAATCCTTGCCAACACACACATACACATTTTAATTAACAAGATACATATCTAAAACTCTCCTCCATCAACAACAACAGTAAAGTAGAAAGAAAAATGAAAGGAGAATCACCTTGTAGCCTAGTAGCATGGATACTTCCATGTAAGTGGGAAGTTATGATTTATGTCCTGTTTGTAACTTCAGGCAGTTGATTTCTCCCCCTCTGATTCAAGAAAAAAGGGAGAGGAAAAGGAAAAGAAAAAAGAAACATACAGATCTAGTCCCTCCATTATATTGCCAGAATTCTCTCTCTCTCTCTCTTTCTCTCTGTGTGCGCGCTCGCGCGCGGTTCACTTTGGGCAGTATATTAGTGTGCAGTAGTGTTTTATTTCTCCCAAAATAATGCCTGTGATCACCTGGATGACAACCACAAGCTTGCTTATCAGTTTTCATCATCATAGCCTATGGAGGCTCTTTGTTCGCCTTCCTCCTTGATGTTAACTTGCAGAACAAGGAAGAGAACACAGTAAGACTGATTTGTAGCTGCCATGACTGATAAATCTAGTTTTAGCTTATGAAAACACAGTAATTGTTGTTGGTGATACTCATCAGCAGAGAAGTGCTATTTATAACCTCTGACACATCTAATAAAGGTCCCAAGTGCAATCATATAAAATGAGTTTTTGGTTCCCACAGAGAGGTGTCTCTGTTAGATTGCATGGTAAAGGAATCAATGACAGAGGAGCATCATGTCAACAGAAATTTGTTTATGTTGAAAAGTTTATGTGGCGGGTTCAGGGTTTCATCAAGGTGAAGACATGAATCCAGGCGGAAAGACTGTTCACATAAGTACTTACAAATCATTAACCAACAAAATCCTCACATAAGTAATGGGATTTAGACTCAAACCTTATCTGTAATAAACTGAATAATTGCTAACCAGATTAATCTTTTGTTGGCATGCTAACTTAATTTATTCCCATAATATTTTATGCAATGCGAGATCAGTATTTTTTGTTAAACAAACGTGGACAATACCGGTCACAAAACATAAACTCTATAATCCTAGCATTCACATGTCGATGCTGCAAAAACGTTCCTACCTCATTAATTAACATAGTTACTAGAAGTCTGATGTAAAATTTTGAAGAAAAAAAACAAGAATACTAATATTTTGGCAAATAAAAAGGATTAAAAGAGTTGAGGTAGGCTATGGCAGTGAGTTAATTAATTTTAGTTATCGAGACTTCATAATTATTAATCAGTTTTTTCTCCTTTTGCTGAATTAATAAGTTAAATTGGTTTGAATAATATTATAAATATGAATTGCTTGTGGTATATGTTTTTGCATATTTTCGTTATAAGAATATCCTAATTATTCTCATTGGAACTTGTTGGAGAAATTAAAAATAAGCTTCATGTAAAAAATTGCAACTGGGGTTCAAGAATTTAATATGAAGTGGGTCAAACACAGTGTATATATACAGCAGAAAAGTTAATTAAGAAAATATTTGTGAAGTCAGGTGCACTAGCATTGATTGTTTTGTAGAAAAGTTAATTAAGAAAATATATTTTTGAGTGGAAAGTTTTATCAAAAGGATAGTTAATTATATTAACCCATTATCAAAGGATACTTAATTGTCAAGGGCTGTGAAAATTAGGTAAACCAACTCAACAGAAGAGATAGCGTGTACAATAAAAAGGGATTACGTATAATCATGATATGAATTACCAATTCAGATATTTAATTAAGCTTATGTAATTAAAGGAAATTATATTTTGCGATGCTGATTCCATTAACTACATATGCTGCATGCATTAGGATTATATTGCTGGGATATATGAATGAGAATTATAAAAGGACATAGTTGCCCTTACCTCCTACATGGCCCTCCACTTAACCACTCATACATTCAATCAATGCCGTGCATAAAAGTGGAATTTTTTTATATTAATTTATTAAAATATAAATAATATATTTGATTATCATATTTTTTAACACCATACCAAACAAACTCATGAGATTTCCATTACATTGTATTAAAGTGCGGAGTCCACAAAATGATACAATCATTCGTCAAGTCTTTTAGGTCAATTTTTACAGGAGTTTTAACATCTTCCAAAATGATAGTTATTTTGCAAGTGTGTCTGTAAAGTAGTAAATACTTTATTTTTAAATTATTCTTTTAAGAAATTACTGTTCACTTTGTAAAAATTATTATTTTTGGACAAATTTTGAAAATTCATAACTAATTCTAAAAAAATCAAAATTGAGTGGTTCAAGACTCCAAATGAAACTTAAAATGAGAGTAAACTTGAAGGACAAAAAATTGTATTAACCCTATATGTTTTTTAAGTATGTTTCAAGTTTTAAATGATTTTAATCATCCCTTCCAAGCTTAGTTGTACATCAGATGGTACATAATTGAAATATTAATAATTATCTTGGAAGAAAATGATTTGCAACAAAACAAATTCATTTTATATAAAGACTCATGTTAATGTATCTTATCTCAAATTGAAAGCAAGTACATATATACCTCTTTAGCTTGCAAACAATACTCATTCCGAATCTTTCACGTATATCCGCTTTAGAGAAGAAATCAAACTAAGTAGATTTTACATTATCGACAAGTGAGTACTATATATTTGATATATATGTACTATTATACAAGAAAGCCAGGACATATAATGAAGAGACATTCACTTAAGTACTTCCCAACACATACCAACTTTAACGAGATTGACACCCCAGACTCTCCTTCATCTGCAGCAACAGTAGAAAGAAGGAAAAAGAAATATTGAAACACAAACAAACATCTTCATCATTCCTAGATTCTCTGAATATCCTTCTTCTGTCTCCAGTATTATAGTCCAGTTACTGTTCAGGAACTTGCTGGTGGTGTCGCATGTCCAATGCCGCCGCAACGTGGCACACTAGGCCGTCTTTCACGCCATCTCCGGCAAGGGTTATGAAGGCAATATCTTGGAGGATAGTCATAATCCTGCTCGTTATATGATTCTGTGGAATAAGAAACTTGAGAGGGAGATTCTTGGCTCATTGATGCTGCCACTGGATCGGTGTTAAATTGCAGAAGAAGAAAGAGAGCAAAGGTTAATAATAATATGATTGATTTCTTAGTCATGGTAACAAACACTAGAGAGAGAAAGAGAGAGAGAGAGAGAGAGAGACTAGCAGTGATTGTTGTTGGTGATATGATCATCCGCTTAATATCTGGCTGCTACTTATAATCTGAGAGACTAGCTAGGAAGGTCCCACGCGAGAACATAGGAAAATAAGTTTGTGGTTGACCCTGACGGAAACAAAGAAGGGCATATTGGTCGGTCGTGCTCGTGATAAGACAACACTAAGAACCATTTGTGATATATATAGGGATTAAAATATGCAATGTATTGCAACTGACCAAGTTTTAAAAAGCAAATGCTTCTTCCACTAACGTAAAATATAAATGTTCGACTTGGGCTTCCTTCCTATGTGGAGAATATGTGTTTTTCACTTATTAAAGTAGAGAGGGGCAAGTTACGGTAAGGAGAGAGAGGTCTACTTCAGAAAAACATATCACAGTCATTTGAGAGGGAAGAAAAGAGAAAACTACTAAATTTCAGTATATTCTTGTAGCAGTCTCGGTAAATGAATTTTTGCACACTTGCTAACCGTTGGATTAGACTGAAATTAGGTTAAAAAGTTCAGAACATCGAGTTCGACGTTTTCAATGTTGGATCATCGATTCATTACCTATTGTGAGAGTTATTGATTTCTCCCCACATCCTCTAGTTTGGGTATTTCTGAACTTCTTCATTCTTTATTATAAGCTTATTATTGCTTTGTTTGTTTGGCTTGCTCTTTGCACTTGTTAATACATATGACTGAGCTAATTTTCATTAGCTTGAACGAACCATAATTTTTTCCTACCGATTGAGGTTTTACACGTCTATTATTTTTTATGCCTCTTAACACAATTTAATTTATGCTAAATACTTGTTTAACAATTTTCTTAAAGATTCATACAAGTAAGATAAATTTATTCACACTACATATAACTCTTTAGCTTAAGCTGTGTTTTCCTCAGCAACATTTACTCATGTGGTCCTTAAAGTATATATCAACTAGATAACTAATTTGTGGCGGCTAAGAATATTAATTTAGTTAGTTATATGTAAAAATGTTTGTTAATTTTTTAAAATACCTCTTTTAATCATTTGTTTGGAAAATTAATTCTTTGATGATGGAAAATCCTCTTAAAATAAATAATTAATATTGTTTAGTAAAAATAATTTTAAATGTAAAGTACAAAGTGTATTGACATGCATCTTAGAATCTTGCTCATTACATGAGTATGCGGTTTGATAAACTTGAGACGGAGATTGTTGGATCATTGGGTTCTTTAATGACCAGGACTCAAAACGCTTGCCTTGAAAGAATTAGTACAAATGGCTTCTAGACTCAACACTATAGAGAGAGAGAGAGAGAGAGGATTTGGGGTATCTTAATGCCTCTTAAATTTTTTCGACTTCCCAAATATTTTTTGTTATTCCCTTTTATCATTAGATTTTATATAAAATGAGTGACTTTTTTTATATATTATCGACAAGAAATATTTTCCAATTCCATTGTTGGTGATATGATTATCATGGATCAGCTTAACATAACACTTCTACTTATAGCTTGAGAGACTAGGAAGGTTGTGGTTCACAGGGACAACACTAAGGCATGTTGGACAACATTAAGAACCACCTGAGCATGTTCTATCCAACAAATGCTTCATCCACTAACATAATTATTAATATATGCCCTAGTATAGCTATGAACGTATAAATAAGATAACTAATTTGTAGATGTACAACATTAATTATTCGTTCTTGAATGTAGAACTTTATGCAAGAATTTATCTTTGTCTTAGATTTAGGACATACTTCTAATGTTTGTCAATTTTTTGTAAGTTACTTTTATTGTTGATCCTTCAATATTCAAGTAAGAGGTAGCTGAGGAGAATTAAGAAAGATGGTTGAAGTGTTTTAATCAAAAAAATGTCATATAACTAACTTAACTAACATTCTTAATATGATTAAAATAAGTAAATAAATCCTATATTTAGGACTACATAGAGTAATTTAGTTATTTATAAAATGTGTACGTTGGTTTTCTTAAAGTTTCTTTTCTAATCATTTGTATGTGAGACTATTCACTTAATTAAAAAACTCTTTTACATATGCCATTAATGGAGGGAAAGCAATAAAGACAACTTTGTAAAAGTGACTTTAACCACTTAACCACGAGGTCTCAACTTTGTAGAAAAGCTTTTCTCTTGGCTTTAAGAGTGGCCTAGGGTTTTCTCCCTTACACTTGAGTGGTGGGTCAACAGAAGTGTTGTCTGAATTATTATTCTTCCTCTTTGCTCAGTCTTTTCCTTTAGTGCAAGAAGATTGTCGAGCAAAGAATATTAGTGCAGTGCAAAGTGAAGTCTGAGCTGCAGGGTTGACTAATTATGGGATAAGACTTCAATGGAAAGTGGAAAATGTCAAACACTGTAACGAAAAAAGTATAGTGGGATTAGAAACAACTGGGTATAAATTTACATGGATGAACAACGTACAAAGAAGGTGAAGGATTTATACGAGAAAGGTTAGACAGAATGATAATCAATTGTAAATGGATAGCATGATTTGGAAGAGGTCAATATCATGTGCTTAAAGCTATTGGTTCTGATCATCGTCCCCTATTGGTGGATTTTGACTTTAAGAAAGCAAGAACTCCTCCTTGCTAAGAATGCAGTTTTTGATCTAGGAGGCACCAAGGCTCCTGGACTTGATGGCTTCACAAGGACCTTCTATCAAAAAACTTGGAATATTGTCAAATCTCATGTGTGTTCTCTTATTAGAAAATATTTTCAATTTGGTTTCCCTCTTTATGAATTAATTCTCTTGGTTCAGTTTTAATCTTTATGGTTCAGTGCCCTATACATGTGAGCGACTATAGACCTATTAGTTTGTGAAATTTTTCATACAAAATTTTTTCAAAGGTTATGGCAAATAAACTAAAACCTTTACTAGGAAAAGTGATTTCTGAAAACCAATGGCGGAAGACTCATACAAGGTAATATAGTACTTGTTCATGAAATATTATATCATATGAAGATGAAGAGATCTGGATGTGGTGAGGTTGCATTGAAAATAGACATGAATAAAGCATATGATAGAGCATAGTGGGATTTTTTTAGCAAGATAGTGCTAAAGTTGGGGTTTTGTGATGAATGGGTACAATGAATATTTTGGTGTATCAACCATGTTGTTTTCTCTATATTGTTGAAAGGAAGAAGAGTGTCAAAGGGTTATCCTCAACATGGCCTAAGAAAAGGGGATCCTCCGGAACTTATCTTTTCATCCTTGTGGGTTATGCTTTGTCATAGTTGATTAAGTATAATGAAGCTATGGGCTAATAAAAGGGATAAACGTGGCTAGATGGTGTCCGGCTATTACTCATAGCTTTTTTTTGCTAATGATTTTGTACTTCATTAAATTGAACATACTAATGAGGGTCACTTAGAGTTAGGAATACGGGCCAGCTCGTGGGTTGGGTGGGGCAGGCTGAAAGAGCCCCCAACTGGCTACTATTTTAGCAACCGGAGCCCACCAAGGCAATTTGCCAATCCATCAAACAATTATTAAAAAGCTGCATAGTTATGACCCACTTCCCACAAATAAATTTTCAATAATGACATTTTTCCAAGTTTTCTAAAAAATATTTGCTTTTAGAAAAACTTTTTACAACCATTCTCATATAGTCATACTAACTCATGAGGAGAGAGAGTACATATAAAGTCCGATTTTTTCTTAGTGTAAACAAAATAAAAAGGAAAATTGTTTCATTCTTGAAGCTATTATTACTATTATGCAAGGGAAAATCACTTTAAAATTCACTCTACTCATCCACCCCTCCAATATATGATGGCCGCAATAATGAAACCATTAAGCTTTTGGTCTCCAATTTTCTCCCATGAGGAAAGGGGAGAAAAAGAATACCACAAGCATGAATAATCCCTATATACTACAAATTTTTGTTGTGGTGATTGATCATGTCATTCCATATCAAGTTGCACAATAATCACACTCAACTGCCAAAGGTCTAAATTGATTATCAACACCTATAGATCTAAATCACACAAGACAAACTACAAATTCACAACTCAATTTAGATTACATGAAAACATTAATTCAATTTAATCTTTAACAAACAACAAAGAACATAAAATGATCTAATCATCCTCAATGACGATATTTGAAGCTTTATCTAAAATTGCAGAAGGAAGAACATTTTCCTCTTCCTCTAAGATCTTCTGTATCTGCCATACCCTCACATAATAAAAAATAAGTGTTAGACCAATTGCACTTTATAAAAAAATAATGTCAAGGAGATAGATTAGCAAATATTTTTGTTGATAAATGCCAGTCCATGGAAAACCAAGAAGCCAATTGCTAGTACAAATAAGAGTTTGAACATTAGTTGGAAGAAGACAACTTCAAAACTTGGTGAGAAGTTATGAACCAATGCTAAAAGTTGATTCATTAGCAACAGTAGTAATTGGAATGCTAAGAATATCACATGCCATCTTTGAAGGATAAAGAAATCTAGCTGATTTAGTCCTCCAATATTCTAAAACATTAAATCTTAAAGACAATCCAGGATCAAGTGTGCCTTCTTCCAAATAAAAGTCTAGTTCAAACATTACCACTACTTAAGTGTATTGACTCTTGAATGTAATATAATCTTAAATCATATGATAAGTTGGTAAAAGAATGTGTCAATGAAAATAAAAGTAAAGGATGACATTAAACTACTTATGTAATATTCAGGAAAAAAACACAAGAAGGGACCAAGCAGTTAAAAGGGAAATGTGGTGGGAGAAAATTAGCAATCTTCTTCCCCACACACATATTAAACCCTTCACCCGATAATATCAGCTACATCCCTTTCCTCTGCATCGAAAAACAGAACAGAAGACACAGTAGAGAGGCGAAGGATCAAAGGAGAATCCAAGAGACGTAGTCGAAGCTTGTAAGTGAGTCTCTTGAACCTCTTTCTACTCTTTGATCTCTCAATCTCTGCTCTTGAAGTTTATGTGTAGCAACTGAAAAAATTTAACTCTTGCTTATTCATGGATTCAACTCATATATAAGATGGGTTAGTTTTTCTTCAAGCTTGATTGAACTCTAGGTGTAATGGATTCCTTCATTGTTTCATTTTTCAAGTATTGGTTTACTATTTTGGGGAAAGAAAAAAAGATACACTTTGCACAGTAATCTCTTCCAAATTGATGTCTGAGGAAGTTAAGATAGAAGCAAAGCAAGGATATATACATACATGCACATGCTTTGGTTGTGGAGGAAGAGATTTAGTTTCAGAGGTATTGCAATATACACATATGTGTGTGTGGCGTGCATATGCTATCCGTGGTGTGCGCTTCTGCTGGGCTCTTTTGACTTCTGGAAGTAAGTTTCAATTATCATGAAATTTGTGATAAAGTATGGAAATCATGGTGGGTTAAAAAGATTGTCATTGAGGTCTGAAAATTGGTGCTGGGACTTATTGTGGAATAGCTGACTTTGGGTAACCTTTTAATTAGTCAAATGGTCTTTGTTGGACATGAAATTTGGCCAGTGAATAGTACTCATGTCATGCTTTAAAATAAGTTCTAGAACACATCAATTGGATAAGTGGAGTGTAAGTTATGAATTTTTCAAGTTAGTGCAGAAAAACTAGAAATTCCGAGGGGGCAGTGGCAATTTCGTGATTTTGATGTGTGGAGGAGAAAACTATGATATTGATTATTATTATTTCTTTATAGAGGATGAAAAGATCTTTAAATAGAGCTTTGAACCACTGCATTTGGAGTTTTTTAGATTAAGTTATGAATTTTTAAAGATTGATATATAAAGCTGAAATTTTCATGATACAAGTTAATTCTAAGTGCTTGTCAAGTGGGATGGAATGTCTAAAAGAGATAAAGATTCATTTAGATATTGCCCACTAAATTTTACTTAAGGTTCCCTTAGATAATGTTGTGAATTGAGTATGGTTATATGTTATTGCTAGGAGGAGAAGAAGACAAGTTGGAAGCTAAAGGGTAAAAGAAGAGTTACACGTTAAGAGTATAGTAAGTGAGTGAATAGCGTCACATTTATAGTTTTTTTATAAATAATGTTTTACTATCTTCATGTGTTGATATTTGTTACCATATTTTGAGTATGGTTTCATAGATAAAGGTTTATCGGAATTATTTGATTTTCTCATTTATATTATGAAGAGAAAGGTTTGAGGAACTGATTTAATGTTATTCATTTATGTCCAATTTTGTTTGAATTGGATACTTAAATGTGGAAGTAGAAAGAAAGCCTTTATAGAATTTTAATTCATGCATAAAGACGACAGGAAGAAATAATACTTTCATACTTTACGCATGTTTGAAAATGATGTTGACATATACTCTATGCATGTTTGATAATAGTTTTGGTGTATTATTTTGCAAATTTTCATGTTGGAATTCTTGTTACAAATTATTTCAAAATAGTTTATTATTAAAGGCGACTTGGAAGTTGATCCCATGCATGCTTGAAAATATTTTCAAAAGGACTAAATACAGAATGCTGGTTACTAACAGCAGTACTGTTAGTCCTTGGTGCACCATGGTTAATCTCGAGCTCACTTGATATTCGTGAGCATTGACTCACGCCTGTTATTCATGGGTATATTCATATGCCTGTTATTCATGGCCTTAAGTTACTTACCCTCATGAACTGTGTGTTCATGCTTGTTTTCGTAGCCTTGAGCTGCGCCTGGTTATTTACCCTTGTAGACTATATGTCCACGCCTGCTATCCAGTTCTGTTGAGGTTCTATGAAAATATGAGACTTGAAAAGCATTTTTTCCAAAATGCACTACAACAAAATGTACTTTTTGCACCCTATTTTTAACCCAATTGGTGCCCTTTCTAGGGGTGTATATGTAAGGGGAGTAGAAAGTTAGGGCCTACGGCGCCCTATATCATATACGACGCCAAAGGCTAGACCTACGGCGCCCTATATTTAAGGGTAGGGTGTAGGTATTTTTAAAAAAAAACGTTCTGTTCACCCTTTTACTACATCCATAGATACGAGAGTTACAAGATCAAAAGCATTCACATTCCTAACCGCTTCCATTACAGGAAAATCAACCAGAAACATGGGCTTCACGCTTCTATGAGCCTTTTCCTTTTTCAAAGTGGGATACGACGTGCCCCTGCTTCCTCACTTCCTGTAAGTTCTTACAACGCAACACAAATTGCAGAACCAACTAATACAATACCACCCATAAAGCAGGATGTATATACAGCTCAAGCTCAGATGCTCTACTCTACATCTCCAGAAAGTTTCACATTCAAAAAAAAAACCAGTGGGGCTTGCTTAAAACAAACACAGATCCGAGTAGCTTTAAACCAGCGGGGCTTGCTTACAACAAAAACAAAAGCCAGCGGGGCTTGTGGAAGACTCTGCACTGTAGACAATTGCAGGGCTTGCTTAAAACAAACATAGATAGAGAGAAAGAGAGAACATACTCAAGGCTTGCTCTGCAAACAATCGCCTAAATGCATCCCTACACATCATCTTCCTCATCAGACCCGAGTAGATGTCTGGGTCCATAGGATATTCGTGCACCCGCATGGTGGGCACGAACTCCTTCTGTACAGCATTGAAGCAGCATATTAATGGCGGGTTGTCATAAGGAAAATCCATATTGTCATCGTAATTTTCTGGGTCTTCAATTATTTCAACTTCGTCTACTGTTTCCACCTCAGATTTTGCTTCAAAGGCGTCAAGTTTGACAAGGGTCTTTCTCCAATGTCCAGTTTTGATGGCTCCGTTGTCGCCATTAATGGATACTCTTACAGGTGTAGCTTTATTTGGTAAAAAGGCGTAAACTTGCAAGGAATTTGAAATTTTAGAACTTTAGAACTTGCAGACAATCACCTAGAAGTGAGAGTAAAGAGGAGGTAGGCTACAGGGAGAGTCTTGGAGGAGTGGAGTGAAAGAAAAGAGGCTGGAGCGAAAGCGAGGGCGAGGGCGAGGGCGAGGGCGAGGACGAGTCTAGGCAGAGCAAGGGCAAGTCCAGGACTAAAGGGGATGGGGAAAATGACGTACAGGAAGGAGGTGGAACTTGAAATACCATGGCGCCCTATATTGGTGCCTTATGGCAACCTATCTCATGAAAAGGCGCCATAAGGCCCACTTTTGATGCCCTACCTTTAATATAGGGCACCAAAGGGTGCCTTTTGGCACCCTATCATCAGATAGGGCACCATAATGTCCACTTTTGGCACCCTATCTTCAATATAGGGCGTCATAAGCCTACTTTTGACGCCCTATATTGAAAGTAGGGCGCGTAAACTCAAATCTCTGTTCTTATAATTTCAAAAATGTCACTGCCTCATTTTTTACTCCCTTTTTTAAAAAAAGACGCGAATTTCAGTAGTAAAAACTATACTCTGTAGTAGTGATGATTCTGGCAAACCAGTTATTTTACCATATATTTGAAATGCTGATGAACGATCTATTGTGTATCGCCAAGGATGCTTTGATTATATTCTTCAGAAATTGAAAATTTTTATTATGTTATTTATCTAAGTTAAATCCATTAGACTGGTTTCTTCCATTTCATTATGTATAAATGGGACGTTATTCACCGGAAGTTTACTTTTGGCTTCAGATAGCCCAGTTAACCCTGTATCGCTGATTAAGCAGTCAAAAGCCTCGTTGTTGCTATTCAGGTCACTACCGTATTTTGATAGCTGCTGATTGGGGGGGTGTATAAAACCTTTGTTTATGTAATTTTGAATTTAGATGCTCCACGTAAGCTATAGGTAGCATCCAGGGGCTTCTCTATATTTTGGATATGTAAATTCTTTTGTGGAGCCTTGCTCCAAATGCTGCTTAAATTTTCAAAGTATTATAGAATTTTTAGGAAGTCTGTCCTATAGAGGAGACTCTGCCGAAATTTCTACAAGAATCTTAATGTTGATAACAAGTGATATATTTCATGCCAAAATCTTGGGAAACAAAAATGTACATTATGTTACTTAGCATTTTGGCGAAATGTATATGTCTTCAATCATAGGCTTACGGAACATGATATTTCTCATAGTCCGTACAGGTCACCTCTAATTTCCAAGGTGTGACAATTTAGGAATTTAAAACTTGCATAAAAAACATCCAAATAGTTTCATTAATCATCTCTAGAGACATTAGGAATAAGTATGGGTCAATCCAATACGGATACATATGAACAACTTGCTTAAGCTCTAAGAATGCTAGGAGATAATGGTGCAAATGAGCCCACATCCTTATACTCATAAAGAACACAATACAATTTCCTCCTAATGTGTTCAACCTTTTCAGACCAATTTGATGGATCAAGTTTTACAAACGTAAACTTTATAGTACAAGCTTCATTCGAGGATTAAGGATAATTGCAAGTGCAAGAATGATAATATAATCAATCCAATATTTATCAAACTTGTCAAGCATTCTCATAGTCATATCTTGAATAATAGAATCATCATTATGCACATGTGCTTGTAATAGTAATTCAATCTTTTTATATTTATGTGAAGCACATGTGCTTTTCATATTAAGCTATCAATCAAATTCGACAACTATTTTAGTAAATTTTTCATACTATCATTTGCAGAAGAATTATTTAGAGTAATCAAAAATATTTTTTTTATCAATCCCATAGTCTGTCAATATATAATGCACCCTTCTAGCCAATCCAACCCCAAAGTGAGGAGGTTCCACTTTAGAGAATGCAAGTATTTTACTATTCAAAGTCTATTTATCATCCACAAAATGAGCAATCAAACAAAGGTATAGTTCAACAGCTATTGAAGTCTAACATTTGGCAATTAAACTACTTCTTTATGGACTCATCACTATCTTTTTCTTTAGGATCTCTTTCTCTTTCTGGCTTAAACAGAAATTCCAAACATTTAACACAATGGTTTTTCTAGTAATTCTCATATAATCAAGCTTTTAAACATGAATGCAAATATCTAATTGTTTCATACTCAACAAAAGAATAGAGGAGATCATGTTTAATGATAACATAAGTAATCATGTCTCAAACTATGTTGGCGTCAATTTTTCTAACATTCCTAACATAGTATAAGATCATGGCACCAACATTCTTATATTTTGGAAATGAAGCACATGTGTTCATATTGTAATATCCCAAATTTCGTAAAAGGAAATAAGGGCCAAACTGACAAATTACAAAAGGATTTAAGATCCATATCTAAGGAAAAATAGGAAAGAAAATGCCTATAGACAAGAAAGATCATAATTGACTAAGTCCCAAGTCTTGAGAATTTAAGTAAAAATGACTAAGGGGAAAAATGGTCATTTGGCCTAAATGACAAGGGTAAAATGGTCATTTTGATTAAAAAGGCTTAGGGCATAAAATGTCATCAAATAATAAAGACATTTTAGTAATTTGGTTAAAAGTCAACAAGTCAAAGTTGACCCAAAAGTCAAAGTCAACCCAAAAGTCAAAGTTGACAAAAAATGCCAAAGTCAACCAAGGGTAAGATTGGAATTAAGAAAAAGTAGAAAAAGTGATGGCATTTTGGTAATTAAGAAAGAAATAAGAAGATAGTGGCATTGTCGTAAATAAGTAGAAAGTAAGATAAGGTAATGACATTTTTGGTAAAAATAAAGGATTTCGGAGTTAAGGACGACTGAGAAATAATTATTTGAGGTAGCAGGGTTCTTCAAATGCCGGAGACCCAAACTGAGAAAAGTTTAGTTGGGTTATAAAGTAATTAATAAAATTATTACCCAGTATCCAGTGCGGACAGTTTAGAAGTACGGAGATTAATAGTGCCCAAAAGCCCTTAAAAAGAATTTTCTTAGAAAATTAATTACGAAAAATCCATGAAGAATTTTGAGGAAGGGAAAATGGCTGGAGTATCAAGGAAAAATATAGAATTTTTCCATGCCCTTAAGTCAAATTGGCTGCCGGAAGCCTGTTTTACAGTGTTACACGCAAATCGATGAATCCTAACAAGTTACGAGGAAAACCCAGAGATGCTATGGGCTAGGACATGATGCCACCTAGGCAAGGAGGCCTAGGGAATGGCGCCACATGAGAGATAAAGTCTCTAGAAAAATAAAAAAGCAGTTCCCGCGTAAAGGTTACTTTACAGAAATGCGTGCCATCAGATCAAGTAACCAGATAGCCCAAGAAACCAATCACCAACTAGGCTTCTATGGGAAGCCAAAACTCACTTTTTCAGCAAGCAATGAGACTAGGACAAATGGCACATTCTCCATCAAGCATTTACAAACTTGGTCCACAAGACTTAATCTCCTCCACACAATATTTCAATAAGCATTTTAATTAGCAAAAACTCTCCATTTTGCTCTCAAATTTCATCCTCTCTCCCCCTCTCTCATGGTCTGATTTTTCTCTCCTCTCAAGCTCCCAAAACGTCCATTCTTAAGCTCTCAAGAGGAAGAAGAGCAAGCACAACAAGCAAGGTAACCACCCAAACAACCATCTCTTTCCATTTATCTACTCCTTGCAACATCTACTACCTTTCTAGTGGTTGTTTTCCTTGATCAAAGCCCTCTTTTTGAAGATGAAAATTTAGGGTTTCAAGGATGGAAAATGAAAAAAGAGAAGGCTTTTGAGGTAGTAAGAGGTTGCAAGTCCTTTCTTGAGTAGTAAAGAGTAGTTTGGTGTGTGTTGATGGTTGTTTTGGTTGTGGGTTGAAATTTTTGATACCCTAAGGTTAAGGGGGTGCCGTCCACTTTTAGAATGAAGGGTAAAGAGTTGTGTTTGAGCTATGTGATGTATAGAAAGTGGTTTGGAAGCAAGAATACACAAACTACATGAACAAAGTTTGAAAACTCCTAAAAACTCTCTTGTTCTGTTTTGTTCGAAAATTTGAAAGAAATAGAGGGAGTGGGATTTTGATGATTCTAATGCTTCCAATGGCTCTAAAATGATGTTTTGTGTAGGGTAAAAATAAGGAATGGATTTGAGAAGCATTAGAGGCCATAAAAACCAAGTTTGAACTTGTAAGGGTCTTGAAATGTGGAAAAGGAGTATTATTGCATTTTGATTATTTTTATTGACAATTTTGATGGCTGGAATTTATGAATGTATTACCATATGATGTTTAGGAAGTTAAGGAGCTAAAGAGATAGTGGGAAAATTTTTCCAAGAGAGCTTTAAAGTTCAAGGGAAATTAAAGGAAAAAGGTAGTAAGACTACTAACTCCTCTAAACTATTTTACGAACTTGTTGTGAATGGTGCATTATTTTATGGTGCATGAACTTGTTATTTTGTGTATGATATGTGATCTTGATTGCTATGGCCATATGCATGATAATGAAATGTTTGAATATGTCACATGTACCTTGATCATACACACATTTTGAAAAGTATTACATGCATATTCACAAGTTTTGTTAGTTACTTGAATTGTCTTATTCTACAATAGCTCAGGTTGTGTAAATTGATTATCCACATTACCATGATTAAAATTTGTTTCAGTTGTATTAGCCATATTGTCCATCCTTTTGTGTATAATTTACCTACAAAAAACACTATCTTACACAAAAAAATATAGAACAATCTCATATTTTAGACAAGCTAAATAATTTAAGCAAACAACTGAATTAAGAGAATAAGGGATTGATTATTAAGCAAACAAGTGACAACTGATTTAAGCAATGCTCAACAAGAATCCACAATGCTCAAAAAATCTGAACCCAAGAAACGCAACAGGAACTGTTGAAGCTACTACCTAATCAAAAGGAATCATGGAAGGTGCTTGAAAACATAGTATATTAAATTGCTATTTTTGCCTTGTTGATTTTTTGTATTTGGATAAAAATTTACCCTTTTCTCACTTAGAAATATGGACTTTTTATGCAACCGATTAATCATTTCTACTTAAAAGAAGAACTCAGTTCGATACAAGCCTAGTAAAATCTAATATCTCAGATAGAATAAGTTATTGAATCATAAAGAATCAAATAAACAAGCAAACGTACAAGCAAACTTAGTTTTGAAAGAGTAGCAAAACAAAATGAGAGAAATAACTTGAGAGATTGAAAGCCGAGAGCATCGTACTTAAGAATGAGAAACTCATTGTCACCATTTATGTCTGAAACAAACTCTAAAATCCAAAATTAATTATCTATTTGATTAAAACTTAAGGAAGAATCATTCATTTGATTTAAAACTTACCTAAGTCTGGAACTAGTTTGACATCATTGAAGAAAGGAAGTCAAGCTCATGAGCGGCGCCTCCAGAAGATCATGATACTCTTGCTTTGAAGTCTGAAACCATCTAAGAGCATCACGGTGTCTGAGAGATTTGAGGATGGAGAGAAGATAGAAGTACGCATGGGAAAGTCTAAGAGCATCGCGCAATCTGAGAGTACAAATTAGCGATAAAGAAGATGGTATAAAGTGAACTCACTCCTCTCTGGAAGTCAAGAACTCATCCTTATTGCCTTGCGTGGCACTAGCATCACCGATGGTTAGGAAATAAGGAACCCTAATTCTAACTCCTAGTCCAATGGTTAGGGAAGCTGGGAAGGGAAGTCTCACCCTCACGCTGTCACTCAGAATTTCATATACTCTTCCCTCCTCAAGATCAAATCATTTTGGATTGAAATAAAAAAAAAGGCCAACCTGCTGTCCAGCGGGTTTCACAGGGCAGTTGAGAGAACTCACCCACCTTCTGCTAGCCCTAACCCACCATATAAATGGTGAGACCAACCCATTTTTCCAGTTCTAGGGTCACTGGTTGGATGAATAGGAATATCACAAATTTGCTTATTCAATCTCTTCAACTTGGCAAATCTGGTTGTCTTCATTTCTTATTGTTAAGAGGTTAGAGTATCAGCTGTCAATGATGTGTCTCTAGCCAGCCACTTAACTTTTGTATCACAACTTATTTTGTCATCGTCAATACTTTTATTGACAGTCGCTGCAGTGACGACAAGTCATAGATGAAAGTCTTTATTAATGACTTTTTGCACTTTTAACAATGACTCAATTTTTTGTGGTGATCTTAAATTGGATATACTAGTGGTGGTCACTTAGCTGGATGAACAGTCATATTACAAATTTACTTATTCAGTCTCTTCAACTGGGAAAATTTTATTATCATTGTTTCTTTGTACCAAAGAGAATGGTGTAGAATCACAGCGATCATGTCCAATCTCACTAAAGTAGTCCAATGATGTTCGCATTTCTGTAACTTGCATTAAAGGCTAGACCAGTAAATTATGTGATAATCTAAGGCTCATAAATAAGGAAGAATATAGAGGAAAATGCCTAAAGGAAAGAAAGATCATAATTGACTAAGTCCCTAATCTTGAGAATTCTAAGTAAAAATGACTAAGGGCAAAACGGTCATTCTGAATTAAAGGCCTAGGGCATAAAAATGTCAAAGTTGACCAAAAATATCAAAAGTCAACCAAGGGTAAAGTTGGAATTAAGAAAAAGTAGAAAATGTAGTGGCATTTTGGTAATTATGAGCAAAGTACGACAAGTAGTGGCATTTTCTTAAT
>JANTPZ010148964.1:4323-22006 GCA_025593235.1 Vachellia pachyceras | reverse complement strand
TTTTCTCTTTCATACTTTTTCTTTCTATCTCTTTCTTACTTTCCTCTTTCTTACCCACTTTTTTGCCTCGGAATCCGTAAAAGCTATAACTTCCCAAATATAAATCACTTTTCAAAACCTAATTTTTACCTCAAATTCTGTGAAACATAGGTTTCAAAATAACTTCCAAACAAACTTTAAATTTGGGTCTTCAAGAGAAGACTAGATAATTGCTTTGCACCCACTTGTACAAGCTTCTCACTATCCCAGTACACTTTTGGCCTATCGTTTCTATATGCTAATAATTGCTTTGCTTCCTTCTTTTACCAGATAGTTGATTTACTTTCACCCCTTTCTTCACCAGAAACTTCATCCGTTATTTACATTTATGATGCAAGTTGGCACTATAAACAGAGGAGATTGAATCTTATTGTGCACTTTGCTGTTCCTTGTTACTGTGTTGGGATTTCCAGATTTTACTGTGCACTTTGTTATACTCTATGTACTTTGTTGTAACTATATAAAAATTGTTTGGTATGTGGCTGTATTTTTCCAGATTTACTATATGTACTCTTGTAACTATTATTTGCGTTTTTGCACCTTTATTGATATGGATTTTTTCACTTATTTTGTTAGATGGACTTGGGAAACTCAGTATTATTTATTGGTATGTCAGGTGGCTTCAGTTGCATCAAAGAGCAGTAGCTTTACTTGTATGCTTTGTCACATGCTCTTAAATATAGTATTTGAGCATGTATGGATGACTTGTTAGGATGAACACTCCTCTTTTTTGTAGATGATATCATGACTTTGTAAAAAATGGCTTTAGTATTATTCACTTCTGCATATATTCTTTACATCGAAAATTAAATACATTGGAATTCAATGGATACAATAAAAAATCTGATACTTGTATATTGATATGGATAATTAAAAAATTTGATACATAGAAATTTATTGTTTTACATTCATTATTTTTAAATATATTATAATAAAAATTAGATATAAAAATAAATTTTCATTATACATGTTTGTGAGATGAAAGTGAATTTTAGTACTAGGTCAAAGTATAAATTAATTTAAGCAATGATCTAACGTATAAGGACATAGTTAATATCTCCCTTCCCTCATTTCTAACCCAAACAAAGGATTATTAAAGACTCATTCACTCCCCTTCCCTTCAACATAACCAAATAACCAAATAAGGTATTATTAAAACCTCTTTTTTTTGTATAAACCATCCGGTATCCTGGGTTCATTGCCTGCCCCAGATTAATCCGGACCCCCCGCGAGGAGACGTTGCAGTGGTAGCGAGGTACCGATGGGACAACCTCTTTGATGTTTCGTTAATTATCGCGGCTGTCACTCCCCAAAGTTTGAACCCTTGCTCTGAGAAATGCTGGTAGTAACTCTTACCAACTCTACCAAGCACCCATTGGTATTATTAAAACCTTTCATTCCTCCACACCCTTCCCTCCTTCCCCCTCACCTCAAACCAAACTGACCCTTACATCACACACCGGGTGGGTAAGCCCAAAAGGAAAGTTCAGGACTCATGGGCTTCTCTCCCTTCGGCATCGCAACAGTGGTTCTATATAATCAGCATCAACCAATTCTATCAAACAGAAAAAAAGATCAGTATTGACCAGGGTCACATTTACTATCCTGTCTTAAACACTCCAAAAGGAGGATATATGTGCTTAAAACAATATAAATATGTTCAGCAAAAAAAGGAGGAAAATATAATTAGGATCAATAGGGTCGCGTCTAATTTTTGATAATAAATGAAGGTTCGAATTATTGCTAAAAGATGTATTCACGTTTATTGCTTGTTTTAACTCTTTGAATATGATTGTCACTGATAAATAGCTGATGCGCCTGCCAACCTTGTGATCTAGTTGCAGAGTTTTTGTTCGGCTTAGCTGATCAATGGGGTTAGTTAATTAATCACGCTATTTACTAGCCCTGTGATAATCCAATGGGAAGGTACTTTCTTGGTGGCACTTCCCTGTTTGCAGTATGACATTGACACATCAATATTCTGAAGGGCTTCTCCCTCGGATTCAGGTCCTGGGTCTCCACTCTTTATCAAGTTCCTTTATTATTTCATGCACTTTTTGCATTTGTACAATGCAGTTATGACTCAACCTAAAAACAGTTTTTTTAGTCCAATACTTCCGAGAGTCAAAACTCCTAAAATCAAATGTCTCCCTTACGACCTATCGTCCGTGGGTTCAACTGGCAAATGTATTGGACACTCTCACCAAAGGGGGAGGGTTCGATACCCGGGAAGGTCACTTTGTTGTGGCTCCAGTCGCGGCGCTTGGGGAGGCATCCTAGCTCCTGGGTGCTTAGGTAAACGCCTGAGGGTAATTGATGGCTCGCCCTGCCCAACATTGGTATGACCTAAGAGGAAGGGAGATTTCACCCTGCCCTTGACTTGTGGGTGAGCCCAATCCCCTGCCTAAAATTTGTGTATAAAAAAAAAAATGTCTCCCTTACGAATACCCGTAAAAAGAAATTCGAAGTCAGATAAAAGGAAGCCTTAAATCTGACACAAGTAAACTTCAATTTTGTTTCCTGGTAATTGAAATGCATGATCGAAGACAGTATAGTTCAGCATTTGGTTCATGCATCCCAAAAAACTCATACCTTAGTCCTCTTTCTTAAAACTTTCAATTTGCAAAGAACTTCAATTTTCTTCTTGAAGAAAAAAACATGCACGTTTCTTTACACACGAAGGCGGAGAAAAAAAATCAGTGTATTTATGACCTGTGAACAGATGCTATGAATTTCATTTAACTCCACTGTGATAAAATTACGTCGTCTTGTTCAGAGATTGAAGTCACCATTCACGAATCCAAGAAGCAGTTGGGATACGAGTCATTTACAATGCGGAACAAGGCATTGCAACTTAAAAGCGACGTTATATCAAACCATGTTCTCCAATAAGCCTTGATGTCTCCCTTTTCTCCTTTACGTTGCCTCGGTTACGATGTGTGATGCCCGTTAGTGAATCCTGCATTTCTAAATCGATTCAACGAGAAACTTCAAGTGCACATGAAAGTGAGGATTTAAATGACACTGAAGTGTCAAATTATTTCAGATTTTTCAGCAGCATTACCTCAATATATCGGTTCATTAACACCTCCATCTTGGATGTATGACACGAATGCATCAGACCATTTCTGCTTTACAGATTCTGAAACTTTGAATCCACCCAGGAAAGGCGTCCAAAGGCCCCCAGACAGAGCCCACTTTACTTTTGCTGGTGGACAGGATAAGTCAACCATGGAAGCCTTGTCCTTATCCAAACCAATTTTCTTTGGTGAACCAGACTTCCTATAATTCTTCAAAACACATCCAATTGGTCATGCTGATATTGCTATCAGGTTCTTTATATCACAAAAATCTGTAGTTTTACAACTCACCTTAGATTTAACTTTATTTTTCAGTGATTTCACATAAATTTCATCTTCATCTTCATCAGCAACTTTAGAGCGCTTGCCAACAGCTTCAGCACAACAGTTCTCACCAGAAGCACTTTGCTTTTTGCTTCCATGCTCCAAAAATAGCTGAAAAGGAAGTATAAGTCACATTGTGAGAAAACACGCAAAAATATATTCATGCCACCTCATCATTACTTTTCCAGCTGACAGAAGTTTGTTTGCATGTGACACCTCGGTTTTGGCAGTGAATCCATTGTCTTCGCCTAGATATCTCTGTGCAGCTAGCAAAGAACGGAACCGCTGCCCTGTCTTAGGCTCAATATAAGTCTGCATAAAACAAAGCACTATTCAAGCTCATGAAATAATTCTAGGGAACTAGTTTCTGACAACCTCTGTATGCACGTTTCTCTGTGCATGTGTGTGTGCTTCCCAAGTTTACAACTGGTTTTCGGGAGATTGGATCTCTCAAAATGCATCCTTATAGAGGCCACTTAAGGTTCTGTGACTGATCACTTGAAAATGACATCAGAAGGTACATTGAAAACTTTAGTACATTACAACAAAACACGGTTAGATTAAAAGACACAGAATGCAAAATAGCAGTACATGATTCTATCTATCTTCTGAAGAGACAAAATTTTTTCATGTTCCAAATGCCAAACCAAGTACTTCTGGAGTTCCCCATCTATCCAAAAACTAGTGTGATTTCTGTAATAAATACACAGGCAATAATTGGACAGATATGACATAAAAACCCAGTTCATACAAGTGGGAAGGTTGAAGGACGAGCTATAAAATGCAAAATACCCCCAATTAAAGGGGATTAGGCATAACAGAAGTACCCTATCTATGACTCCAACATATTTACGCGGCTTCTCCTCAACTATCCAATTAGCAGGTAATCCAAAGGATAAAGCACTTCCCCTGGTTTGAGTTTCAGCTTGCATCTGCAGCAATATTAGCTACGTGAGTGAAGAGATTATCCTCGTGTTATGAGAAGTTGTGAAAGAGCAAGGAAGTGTTTTTATTTCATGCTTTCTTAGTTTTGGCAAGAATTCGACGGTTCATTACCTATCCTGGGTATATAAAATTTTAGCTAGATTCTACATGCCATTGATAGGAAAATGGTTTTAATCAATACCAACATGAAGATACCTTAGAGCCTCCATTAAGCTTCTTCTGTTAGAAAACTAAATAGTAAAGCTCAGCTACTCACTGTATTTTTATTTTTAGATTGCACTCTCTTAGTTTCTCCTGTCCCTTCCATTAGATATTTCTGAACAGATACCAGCGAACGAAACTTCCTTCCAGTGCCAGGCTCATAGTAATACTGCGCAACAAAACAAAGTCATTATCTTAATGCAAAAATGAAAGAAATTCAATATATGATGACCCTGGTTAAAGAATGTCCAAAGCGGAGTCCCAGAAATCACCACATCAATGCCGAATATAGTTTTAGTTATTTTCTGATATCGTCACACTTGGTAGTATAAACATTCATGTATAAAAATCATTAATTTGAACGCCGTACGGGACTTGTTCTTCCCAATCGTAGGCTTCAACACGAAATGGAAACAGGCAATGATACCAAATCCAATTCAAATCAACACATTTCACAGCTTCCACCTCTCAATACGCCCACAGAAAGAGAGTCTATGGAGGACGATAATCCGTGAGTAGAAGCACGCATGCACGAATGAAAGCTGCTTGCTTACACATAATTGAAGGTACATTTCAAGTGAAAAGCGACAAATAAATCAAATGAAGATACACAAGAGGCCCATTCACCCTGTCGACACGTTGGCGGCTGGCGGTGGAGGAGGGACGGGGCTTTTCCTCGACCATCCAATTATCAGGAAGCATGAAGGGGGCACAGCTCGTCTGAAAGTTCCTTGGGGTCTGAAGTTCACTGAGCTCTCCTTCTTCTTCATCATCGGAAGCCAGCCTTCGAGCCCGAAGAGGAATTACCGCCAACGTCAAGGATTCGCCGCTCATGGTGTGGAGAAATTGCAGCGGAATTTCACTAACTTGCTCAACCGGAAATCATTCAATCCCCCGTTCAGTTTAGTAATTAATTAATTGTTTAAAGTTCGATGGCCCACTGGAATGCATGGCCCATTATTTATATTAACTAATGTGAAACGAATAAAAAAAAAATTTGTTCCCTTGTAGTTGCTAACAATGATTAATACCTTTTTCATATGTCTATGTAGCTTAGATTCTAGTCTTCTTGAGCTCAATGCAATTCAGTGTACTTGAGAGTAGCTCCTTTTGCGATAGCTTGCTAACAATGATTTGAATATACTTATATTTGACCTTCACAAAAAAAAAATAATAAAAATGGCTGGTGAGGGATTATGAAGCTGAAGACATCAACCATTATTTGGTGGGGCGAATCATAGTATTATTGCGGTGACCTTGTTGCCCAAGTGCGTCAGTTAAGGGATTGATGGGTTGTAGTTGGACTTGAACTTGGACCCACCAGATAATCGTTGCTTCATAGGCGCCGTATTTGTAGCCCAATTCTTCACAGGCCAGCTATAGCCCTCTCCGAAGTTTACCAAGTTCTAAGTCCTACGGAACTGCTTGATCTACTAAAAAAGGGGTGAAGTTATTCCAGCTTAAATAAGGTCTCGAGTTCGAGTCCTTGTGTATACAGTAGTTACCGTTGGGAAATTCAAAACACGGGTTGAATCTGGATTAGTCGGGGTGAAGCTTCAGAGACCGGACGGGAAATTAAAAAAAAAAGGTGCTGTCAAACTGTGAATAAGAAGTAATGTAAATAGATTTTGATTTTCGGATATGATCCAGCTAGAGATGCTAGTCCCTTAGATGTATGTATTAATGCATGACAGTGAGAAAAATAGACAAATAAAATTTTATCGTCAAATCACATCATTTCTCCTAATAAATTTCCTCCTTCTTACTTTTTCTTTCTTTCTCTTTCCTTTTTCATACCTATAGAAAAAATCCGTAAAAACTAATAACTTTTCAAACACAATCATCTTTTAAAACTTAGATTCTTCCTTAGAATCCGTAAAAATTATTCTCCAAAATCTAGGTTTGACCTCGAAATCCGTAAAAATTATTCTCAAAAGCACCTCCAAACAAGCCCTACTCTCTACTCGTGAGATTTCAGCCGTTAGCTCAACATATAGGGTATTCGTTTTGGAAAGTGGTAGAAAATTGCTTTTACGTAAGTCGAAGTAAATGTGTAGAGTAAATTATCTCGTATTACTGAAAAACACTATTGAACATGCTTTTGAAGAATAAATAAACTTTTCCAAACAAGCATAGAAAAAATTAATTCATTAAACTAAATCACATCGTTTTAAAATAATCCTTCGTTGAACTAAAGGTAAAAACAAAGAGGATATGATTTTGTAAACTAGAAGAGGAGGATTATTAGGATTAAATAAAACACCACTGACTCAAATCCTATTCTGTTTAATTAAAGGTTAATATTATTTTTGTCCCCAACTCTGTAAGAATTTTGATTTTGGTTTCTCAAAATTTTAAATGAGTGAATTTTGATTGTGACGTTTGGGCTCATGAGTCAACGGTCAAGATCTATTTCCCAACACACACGTGTACGTCCGCAGCAAGCGGAACCGTGACTCTCACTTAATTTAGCTCATTCGATCTCTGCATCCATTAGCCGAGAAAAGATCAAGTGCTCCTCCTCCTTTTGCCGTATCAAAAGTCTGCCGTCCATTTGTTTTCGGAAGCTGCATTCGTTCATCGCTGCCGCTGACTAGCCGGAAGTTCATCATTTGCTGGCGCCAGAAAAAACCTCCGATCATATTTCCGGCTCTGCCGAGGTAACGGATCGTGGAGTTTTCATATCGAGCTGCTATTAACTCAGGTAGTCGCTGGCTCAAATTTACTGAGATAGGATGTATTTGTTTTAAATAATTTTACACTTATTTGTGAAGTTTTGTTTGGTGAATTTAGATTTCTAAGCTAGTATTACTCCGTTGAAATGGAAGAGTTACTTGTTAGCTTTTATAATTTGATCAATTTCGTCCTGTTGCTTGCTATTCCTTTTCTTCGTCATTGACTCTGAATGATGCGGTTATTTGGAGATTTTCAGAGTCCGTGCACACTACTGCTCTGGGAACTAAGCGAAGTATCCCCTGGAGCTGACCAGAAAGTCACAGTGGCCTCGGGATAGTTTTCACCCTAAAAAATATAAATAAATTTCATTTACTAAGCTCTGCTTTCTGTTCCTGTTTTTCTTTTCCTTTACGCAAAGTTTATGAAGTGCACATAACTATAGACAGTGAACACCGCAAAATCTAAAATGTCTACATGCATGCAGCATATATATTTACAGGGGTATTAATACAACTTTAATATAGCTCATGTAGTTCGAAACTGAAAATCATATAACTAGTAGCACACTCAGGACTCTAATTCAAGGGTATAAACTATTTTTTTTTTAAAATGACAATACAATTTTGAATTGGGTTTATTCTTTGCATATTTTAAGAAGATTGTGGGCTAAAATTTAGTTGGTTCAAGATAAGTGTCTTAATATATTTCGAAAAGAATTTAAACAAAAATTTAGTGGGTTCAAAATTAGTAAATGAGTGGGTGCAAAATAAATTGCATAGTACTAATATTACATAATTTTCTGGAAGTTAGGGAGTGCGGCTAAACCCACTTGGTTATATGTGGGTCCGCCTATGCATATAACATAGAGTTTAGTTTATTGGAAGAAAGAAAGAAAGAAATAAATGCTATGGCTTGTGCAATGTTAAAGTCTTCTCAGGCACATTGAGTTGAACTTTGTTTGGAAGCATAAATTTAGGTTTTGTACTTCTTATATGTACTGGATAAGTCTTGCGTCCCTTCTAGTGTGAAGCAAACTTGAGTTTTATTTGCTGCAGTCTTTCCAAAACAAGGGATATTGGACGGTAATGGATGACGAGAAGGCAGCATTTGATCACCCTTCCAAAATTGAACCAAAGCGGCCTCGTCACTGGTTAGTTGATCCTGCCGAAATAGATTCTTTACCAAACAAGAAACAAGCTGCGGTAGGTGCTAGTGGAAAATCAAGTTCAGGATTGTCAAACGCGTTTATATCTTGGGAGAACAATTCTTCGTTCCATTCTATTCCAATCCAATTTACTGGCCGATCCTTTATATCTGAAACTAGGTCTGTCAATTTCAGCGAAAAGAACACTTTTGTTGTGGATGATGATTTCAATGCTCGAACAAAAATGATGTATGGGGAAGATGCCTCTTTTGACTTGTCCATATCTCATTCTGTTCAAGATTCTGATACCTGTCTAGGTTTCAGTGGAATTAAAAAAGAGAAAGTTGGTGGTGTAAAAGATAGTGACAATGTCCAGGCTTCAGAGAGGCGTAATCTTAACACACAGAATGTTGGCAATCCACATCTGACTTTTAACAGAGAACCTGAGGCAAGATCTGTATCAATGGGGCAAGCCTTTGATAAGGCGGGTGGTGTCACATTAATGGGACTAACATACGATAGAGAGGAAAAACATGTCAGATCATTAGATGGCCCTCCTTGCGGAATAGAAGAGAATGCCATATCCATTCGTGATTCCTGTAATAAAGATGACACAAATGTAATTTCTTTTGGCGGGTTCCTAGATCAACAGGATGCTGTCCCTGTGAACAGGCCAGCTGGAGACTATGATCCGTTATACAATCAATCTTCAGTTGAAGATTCGATAGCAGCTTGCAAAACAGAGATGGATGTTTCAAATTCAAATCCAGTTGTAAATCCTCCTCAGGTGGCTAAACTTAAGCCTGAGCCCCCTTCCAAAAATAGATCAGATTATAGAGTACCAAGGAAAGAAGCTCCAAATAGTTTCCCTTCTAACGTCAGAAACTTGATTTCTACCGGTATGCTAGATGGAGTTCCTGTAAAGTACATCTCAGTGGTACGGGAGGTAAATTCACATTTTTCTTGGCTAGCTGTTTTAATATGAAGTCTTAGCTAATAAATTTTGGTTATATTCTGTCTATATAAAGGAGCTCCATGGAGTTATTAAAGGTTTTGGCTATCTTTGTGGTTGTCGGTCATGCAATTATACCAAGGTCAGTCATCCACTGATTTAAAAACCTGACGAAAAAACTTAATCAATGCATTATTGATAATTCATACGACTTAGGGTGATTTTTCATATTTTCAGGTTCTGAATGCTCATGAGTTCGAGACACATGCTGGTTGCAAAACAAAACACCCAAACAAGCATATTTACTTTGAGAACGGGAAGACCATTTATCAAATAGTTCAGGAATTGAAGAGTACCCCTGAAAGTTTATTGGTTGATACAATTCAAACAGTTTTTGGTTCACAAATTAATCAGAAATCATTTCACAGTTGGAAAGGTAGTACATTCCTTCTTTCTTCTTTATGCTCAAAATATGAATATGTGCATTGAGTTTTTTTTTTGGTCCACATCAATTATTCAATTCTCTTGCCCCTTCCAACTCCCTGTAGAATCATTTCAAGCAGCAACTCGTGAGCTTCAGCGCATTTACGGAAATGAAGTACTGAATATATAAGTCACTAGTCTGCCGATGCTATCGAGGTTAGAAACTCTAGTTATGCATAGAATGAATCTCTAACATTATCTTGTTTCTGGCCTCGCAATCTTCCTGGAATTGTGTAGGTTTTATGGCAATGGATGCCTGTTGCTAGATTTTGTACATATCAATGAGATTAGGTGCCAGGGAGATTGATTATGTAGAAAGTTATACCCGTCTCAAATAGAAAGGAATTAAGGAACAAGTCGTCTTTGTAAATATTGCTAGATTCTGTACATATCTCCAGGGGATTAATAGAAAACTACTTTTCTAATGTGATTTTTCAATTCACAAGATAAATATGTAAAAAGAGTTTTGTATTTACGTGAACGTGATTTTATAACGTTTATACAAACGGGCCCTTTAGATCCTGTTCTGTAGGGATGGGCCCTGGCTTCAGCCTCCTCTGCCATGCGTCTCATTTTCGTGTGAAAATATATGCACTTGATGCATTGATATGGCCTTCTACGAAATCAAAAAAAGGTTAGAGAAAAAATATTAGGGAAAATGAGCTACAGGTCCCAAGCAAGGGATTTTACCATCAAATGGTCCTAAAGATTCAAAAAACTATTAAAAGGTCCCAAGAGAAGCTGCTGAGGTTGTCATTAACAACCTCAGCAGCCTTCGTTAACAACCTCAGCAGCTACTCTTGGGACCTTTTAATAGTTTTTTAAATCTTTGGGACCATTTGATGGTTAAGTCCCTTGCTTGGGACCTGAAACTCGTTTTCCCAAAATATTAAACGTTATTTTTTTATGGATTTCACTTCAGCGTATAAAGATTACAAATCCTGGCGCATGTGTTGCCTTCGGGTTTCAAGGATTCATGGTAAATTCAAGAAACCACCCTTCACCTTTTTTCCGTTGTATTTTAATTGAAGGAGAATTTAACTGTTTCGAGCTCAAAATTAATTGGTCATGGAAAATGTTTGAAGGTGGCAATCAAGTTACTTTCTTTCTTTCTTTGTTTTTTTTGATACAATAGCAATCAAGTTACTTTCTCCATTTCTTTTGAATGTTCATTTTTATGGATTTTTTTTATATTTATTTGTCATTTCAAAATTTTGCAGAAATGTTATTGTTTTTCCATTGTATTATAAGTTCGACTAATTTTTAATGTTCTAACTCCAAACCAACACTGGTTATTCAAATAAGGATATATCGGAAACGTTAAAAGGAATTTTAATATACAAACTGTATTTCTTAATTTTTATTTTAAAACCTTAAACGAAGAGCAAGCGTGGCAGGTTATTTCACGAGAGCTATAAATGGATCATGGGAAAGGTAGTGGGTTCCTACATTTTCTCAATTGAGAACTTATTAATCTACGAACGCTATGTTTGGTGGCGAAGGTAACAAGTTTGTTTGATTGAAATCAATAATGGTTAGGTCTAGTGAAATAGATCAATCTCACGGACCACGGTTTGAATCCCTTTTTTTCTTACGTAAATACCAGAAAGAATGACAACGTTAAAATATAAAATCGTGATGGGCAAGGTGTTGACTCCATTTAGAAATTTTATATCCTTCAACCGCAACAAGCTGATTTTTGAGCAGCTTCTCCAGTCCCTGCTGCCTGATCTTGGTTGATCCTTTTTGCAGTTGGCTGCAATAAAGTTTTCACGAAACATTCATCCTTTAGAGAGCATGTACGATAACCCAGTGAAATTTCAAAGGAAGAGGATGAACGTATACCTCTGCTCTGGAGTTACTATCAGTTAGCCTTTGCTTTATATCTCTAGCTATGGAGAAAAAAACTTCTTCCACATTTAGATTTGTCTTCGCACTCTGCAAGACGACGAGGACGCGACAATCATCAAGAAAAGAACTTCAGTGCAAGCAAAGAAGTTTCTGGGAGCTACCACATTCTCAAGTATACATCACTTGTTGGTTCAAAGAATATTTGAATCCCGTACTCGTCAGCCGGTGCTTGGCCCTTGGACGTTGGCACAGCCTGAAAGAAATAAATAACTAATATATAACTAGAGATAATTCAAGCAGTGTGCATGTCTGAGAGAAGGGGGTGGGGAAAGCCAAAGAAGTTCATAAATATGCTAGCATGCATACCCTTTTGCTCTCGTCCATGTCAGCTTTGTTCCCCACCAATATTAACATTACCTGGGGCATGTTGTTGAATGTTGCGAATCCAATTCCTGATATCTGTAAAAAGCAGATGCTGAGTGGACATTAATTACAGATGAAAAGGCCTTCAAACAGAGAAGTTCAGCATCCAAATATCAGAGTGAAAACGGAGTTGCTTTACTGTTAAACGATGATTCGTCTGTAACATCGTAGACTAGCAATATGCCCATGGCCCGCGATAGTAAGCTGACAAAAAGGCAGGGAAGTGATTTTGGCTATAACATAAAACTACCCGCCGGACTAGTGCTGGAATATTCTCATCGTGACCAGAAGCCAAAATCAGTGAAGAAAGAACTCTAATGAAACATCACTGAAACAGTATGCAGTATTCGCATCATCCAGGACTGAGATATATCTTGAAGCGTATCTAATGACCCACCAATTCTGTAGTCTGTAGGCACATTGCGTGCAATGTCTCTTTTATCTTGTATTCTCTATCTTTTTTTTCTTTTTCTCTGCAATCTTTTTTAATCTCCGTTTCTTCTTTTCATATCTTCTTTTTTTAACCCTTTAAAACCACCTTTTTCTTCTATGTCGGGAGGAAGGTCATGAACCATAATACGACATATAACATGCAATTTCCTTGATCGAGTCGCATGCAACGGTACGAGTAACAAATATTTGCTGGGTCATTAACCTCACAGTTGTAATTGTTCGAAACCGCTCTTGATCAGCAGTATCCCAAATTTGGAGCTTGATCCGTTTCCCATCAAGTTCTATGGTTCTATTCTTGAAATCAATGCTGCATTAGGAATATACGGCTTGTCATGTTGAAGAAACTTGAAGTATCTAAAATCCAGAGATACTCATCCTTTTATCCTTCCGACTTAAATAAGGTCGAAGAAAATAACCGAAAAATGTCGACATTGGGGTGTCGTGTTGGTGTGAAAATATGGATGTCTCCAAGCTGTCACAGGTTTCGAGTTGACGGTGGAGAGGAATAAACAAAAACCACTTTGATGTTAATTAAGGGGTGTGTGTGTGTAACTGTGTATCTACGCTCAACAATATAATAACCTAACTATTCATGGAGAAAGATGCCAAAAGCATAAGAAGAAAAATAAAGGAAAAGGAATGGACCAGCGAGATCATGCTCCAAGTATATGCCGCAGAAGATCCTCTCCTCCCACCCAACAAACCCCAAAAGGGGAAAACCAAAGAAGGCCTTCTTCTTTACATCTTACAAAACTCTCCTCTCTCTCTCTCTCAGCCTTCAAAATCTGTTCAATTTCAGTGAAGGCGGCCAGAGCTTGCGGTTGAGAGATCAACGATGGTGAAAGCCCCGGTGAAGAAGAAGAAGAAGAAGAAACAGAGCCTTTGATTATCCTCAACAAATGATAATTCCGGGCCACTGGGCTTGTTTGATCATTTGGGCAACTTAGCATCCTTTGGCATTCTCTTCCTCTGGGAAAAGCATACATGAGATAATACATACATCCTATACCTTATCTATGTCTCTGAATTATTGTTGCAAGAGAAAGGATAGGTTTTAAGTTATTGTCTGTATTATGTATGCAGTTACAGAAACGATTGGTATATTGAGGCAGTTAATTTTATCCTTGCTTGCTGGAGATTTGTAAGTTCTTGTATGTCCTTTATTCTGTAATTTTTTTCGCCCATTTTTCTGACATTTCCTTGTTTCATACTGTCGATGTTTCAAAAGCTACCCTACACAGATAAGCTTATGTATGAATAATGAAAGGTTTGATGTGTGACGATGTTTCCATACTCTGCTTCTTCGGTGACAGCGTCTAATGATGGCAAGATCCATTTTTTTCAAAAATAATAATAATTCGGTTACCGTACACTATTACTCAGATAAGCCTTGTTTTAAAGCCCTGGATTTAGTTAAAGCAGTGCTGTCAAGTTTGGAAATCCATTTGAAAACTGAAATTACATTGTTTGTTGGCAATATTTTTTTATTGATTCCGAATGGTCCAAGTCCGATTTTAACAGTGCAAGTTAATTTGTATTTTTAAGAATTATTAAATCCGACTTAACAGATTTGATCCGCAATGGCAATGCCCCGGTGGAGAGAAACCGTTTAGCTAATCTCACTGAGCCATTGAATTAAGACGATGGTGAATATTTCTTCAACAACCAATGCCATGGATGCTCTCGTAACGTGGTCATAAGCCTCCCCTTTCGCGTTTAAGCCGTGATCGTTCAGTTGATTAAAGTGACAGGTGAAGGGTCCATTTGTTAGATTGATTAGGCATACCATGTCACCTTATCAATATTCCACTGACTTTAAATTTCACTAAAAAGGGCATGAAGAGGAAACAAAGTGCAAATCTATCTCTGTGCTTTGTTTGCTCATGAAATACAGGGTTGGAAGAAATGTGGATGGTTGACTTGCTGTCACAACGAACAGCCATTGGACCTGCATGATCAAGTTTGAGCTCTTTCAGCAGCCCAACAACCATAAACACTTCTGCAGCTGTTGATCCTAGAGATTGGCATTCAACTTCTGCTGAGGATCTCGAAACCTTGGATTGTTTCTTAGTCTTCCACATGATGAGAGACCCTCCTAGCTTTAATAAGTAACTTGTCACATACAGTCGTGTAGTTGCACAAGCAACCCAATCAAAGTCACAATAGCGTTCCAGTCGAAATCCTCCTTTTGAGCTAATGAGAATGCCATGTCCAAGGCTCTGCTTTAAACATCACACCACATTGAGCGCATCTGCCATGTGTGTTCTAGTCGGATTGTGAATGTATTGGCTCAAAGCTTGCACAGGAAAAGGAAATATCAGACCTAGTTACGGTTAAGTAAATCAAGCAACCTACCATTCTCTTGTGTTTTTTTGATCTCTCGATAAGAACTCCTTTTTATCTATTCCTTCCTTTTTGTCTAAGGCACTAACAATGCCTTAGACAAGTTTTGTTTCCATTGTTTGAGGTTTCCTTTAAGCCATATAATGATTTGTTTAATTTGCATACTGTATTCTCCCCCTTGCTGGGAAAACCTTGGGGAATGGTTATATACATTTCGTCATCTAAATCTCCCTACAAAAAGGCATCATGTACCTCCATATGATACAAATTCCAATTATATATAGTTGCCAGTTTCAGTATTATTCTCACTGTAACCATTTTTATTACATGTGCGAAGGTATTATGATAGTCTATTCCCTCTTGTTGGGTGTATCTTTTAGCTACTATTTGTGCTTTATACTTATCTATCTCTCCATTTGGTTATATTTAATTCTGAATATTCATTTATTTTCTATTGCTTTATGTCCCTTTGTGATACTCTGTATGTTTCACTGTCTCTTCATTTTTGTAGGATCACTAGCTGAATCCATGTTATTCACCTCATTGATATGAATGCCCAGATCGACTTCCTTGTATGGGTTTTATCCCATTAATTGTCTAACCTGAACCAGATCGATTTCCTCAAATGGATGAGCTGCAACCTCTCTTCTTAATTGCTATATTCAATGTTGTATGTGACATGCTGTTGTATCTGACATGGCATCCAATTCGACATGTTTGACGATCGTTTATGGATCTGTCAACTTAAGGTAAAATTGATAAGAAACAAACTTATCATGGACTTTTGAGACCAAAAATAACTTTCAAGTGCTGAGTGATACTCGGGGATGCTTTCGGGGTAAAAATAACTCTTAACCTTTGAAAAACAACTTATGCCCCGTTTGGTATGCGGAATTGATTTTGATGGAATTGGAAGTGGAAGTGAGATAAAAAGTATGTTTGGTAGGTTGGAAGAAGTGGGGTATTATTTTAATTTAATATTTATATTTATAGTTGAAAAGACTAATATACCCTTTACCCCAAAAAAAAACCCTCCTTCCTCAGAAAAGTCCCTCCATCGACGAAGCCAGAGATCGTCGTCGTCGGAGAAGCCAAAGATCACGGCATCGCCGGAGAAGCCACGCAAGCCATCGACCCAGATCGCTCCCTGTCGCCGTCACCCATCGTCGTCGCAGATCGCTCCCTGTCTCCGTCGTCGTGGCACAATAGATCGAAAGAAGAAGCAGGTCGAAGACCTCGTCGTGCACCTCCGTTGAAGAAGTAGATCACTCACCTCCATCGTACACCCATATCGAAGAAGCAGATCGCTCACCTCCTCCGTGCCAGACCTCTGTCGTCGTCATTGGTGCAGTCAATAGTGTTGCAAGTCGACAGAGGCAAGCCTGACGGAGAGGGCCGTGGTTGCAAGCATGGAAGCAAGGATGGACGATGGGGAGACAACAGTGTTCCAATCACCTCTGTTCCATCGTTCCGATGGTTGAAGCTCGTCGCTGGTCGTCGTCGTTGTGAGGGGCAGAGATGGAAGTAAGCATGTTGGAACTCGGTTCCATGGTGAAGTGGTTGGAACATTTTCATGGAACTGGGTTCTACCGGGAACCCATTTCCAAAGTACCAAACGAACATACACATGGATTCCGCTTCCAATTCCAATTCTCACCCTTCAGTTTCAGTGTACCAAACGGACTCTTAGGTCTTTGAGAGTGAGGACTGGTTTGGCAACCATTTTTAAAATTTAGGTTTGGTTTCAAAATCTAGGTTTTACTTCAAAACTGAGGTTTTGTCCAAGCAAATTTTTTTTTCCGAAAGCTATTTTGGTTACAAAACTTCAGTTTGAAATCTAAGTTTTCTTTTTCCTACTTTTTCTCTCTTCCTCTTTCTTACTTTCCTCTTTCCTACCCACTTTTTTGTCTCGAAATCCGTAAAAGCTAATAACTTCCCAAACATAAATCACTTTTTTAAATCTAGATTTTACCTCGAAATCTATAAAAATTATTTTCAACCTTACATTCGAATAAGCTCTGAAACAAACTTGGTAAAACACTGGAGCTTGTGCTAACCTGTACAGATCAGACCACAGGCTATCATACCTCTTTCCACCCCTAATAAGTACCCTTTCCAGTACTCGTACGTAATTGTACTTGCAGCTGCCTCAAAATTTTATTATTTAGTGAAATACATCATTGTGCCTGTTTGGGAAGCCATTTTCCCAAACAGTGCACGTAAGTCGAGATAAAACCATCTTAAAATCTGTAAAAACCATCTCGAAATTCATAAAAATCATATTGAAATCCGTAAAACCATCTCAAAATTCCTAAAATACCTCAAAATCTGCAAAATCCATTTTCCTAACGGAGTTCCCAACCAAGCACATTGTAAGTGGCGCCTCCTTTATGTCACAAGTCCCACATCGGAGAGGCTCGGGAGGGTGCTGGGCTATATAAGCGGGTGCGCTGCACACCCTCATGAGACGTCCTTGTGGAGAAAGGGTAATGGGCCCTTGTGACACCCAGCCCTCGTGGATCCGGTCCGGGGTTTGGACACGAGTAGGGGGCACTGTTCGGGTGGCCACAGTGTCGCTGCGCACTCTGCAGAGACGTCTTTTGGGGGAGAGGGTAATGGCCCCGTGACAAGTGGTATCAGAGCCAGCCCTGAGCCTTCGGGATGAAGCCGTACGCCGCACGCCCGCTGCACGCCCCTGTCGGCGGGGAGAGAGTAATGGGGAGAGGGTAACGGTGCGGGCGGACCCTCCGGACGCCGGCAAGGTTGCCG